>MJUT01019360.1:744116-769370 GCA_002080005.1 Gigantidas platifrons | reverse complement strand
TGTTTTAATAATGATAGTTACGGTTCCAGCATTATGCCCCTGTTTTAATAATGATAGTTACAGTTCCAGCGTTATGCCGTTTTAATAATGAAAGTTACCGTTCCAGCGTTATGCCCCTGTTTTAATAATGATAGTTACGGTTCCAGCGTTATGCCCCTGTTTTAATAATGATAGTTACGGTTCCAGCGTTATGCCCCTGTTTTAATAATGATAGTTACGGTTCTAGCGTTATGTCCCTGTTTTAATAATGATAGTTACGGTTCTAGCGTTATGTCCCTGTTTTAATAATGATAGTTATACAGTTCCAGTGTTATGCCCCTGTTTTAATAATGATAGTTACGGTTCCAGCATTATGCCCCTGTTTTAATAATGAAAGTTACGGTTCCAGCATTATGCCCCTGTTTTAATAATGATAGTTACGGTTCCTGCATTATGCCCCTGTTTTTCTTAAGCTGGAAGCAGGGACATCCATGTCCTACAGACCCATTCTTCTAAAAAAATATTATGATAATTTTGTACAGCCTTTGAATTTCTTTCTTTAATATATTGGAAGAATGACATCATGTAAATGTTTGGCCATGATTTCATATTTGTGACAAGAGTGAGTGAGTGAGTGATTGTTGTTTAACGTGAATTCAGCAATTGTTTTCAAGTTAATTTTCAATGAGATGATGATGAGGTCTGCTTTGTACTAGACCAACATGCTGAGTTGGATTTTTACAGTGCTAGCTCACTGAAACAACAGTCTGCGGATAGACACGTTGCTCCACTCGGACACACTATTCTGATTCCGAGCCAACCACTCTTTCCTCTTTCTCCTTACTGCTGCATGCTTAGCGGAGAAGCAACAAATACCAATTTTATAGTCTTTGGTTTGACCTAACCGGGGTTTGAACCCAGGATTTGTGACGAAGAACATCAGTATTTTAACAATATGGTTATTTTATATGAATTATATACATTTTGTTATAACTATTGAGTGTTTCATATTTGTTATCAATAAATTTATACTTTTTACTTTGTACTGTTATTGTTCTATTATATCATCCAGTAAGATATGATGTTTTCTAAAGGGGGTGGAGCAGGATGGGTATTGGCGGTTATGATCACTTTCGAAAGTTTTTCTGCTACAGACTTAATGAGGGGAAATTTGGGGGATTCTTGTTTAGAATTGGGGCCGTTGTGGTCATGATCTTATGATAGTCGGAAGTTATATCGTGGTGTCAGTTGTATTGGTGTAGGAAACCGGAGAAAACCACCAACCGGATGCAAGTCACTAACAAACTTTATCACATAATGTTGTATTGAGTACACCTCGCCATGAACGGGTTTCGAACTCGCAACTTTAGTGGTGATAGGCACTGAATTCAAGCTTAGTTATATGACAACAAAATATTAAATTATTTGGTTTTGAAACTTTTCCAATGTTTCGATGGTTTACCGTTTTGATATTGAGCTACCTGATGAAGGTTATTTCAGAAAGGCAATTCTACCTGATGAAGGTTATTTCAGAAAGACAATTTGGGCTCTAAATTTGATATCTATCTTTTTATTATAGGTAACTTTTAATTAACACTTTCACTTATAGTTAGTCAGCTGATTTGCATTTTCCTTCTCTAATTCATATAAAATTTTCAAATGCCACGATATGGCTGAAATATTTCTAAAGTTGACGTTAAACACCAATCAATCAATTGTCAAATCATGGAGGTAAGACAAAGGAAATTAAGAAAACAACATTCAAAATATTTTCTAATTCCTGGACATTACAAACAACAACATATCAAAATTAGATCTCTGAACAATCATCCTTTATTATGAAGATGAGGATTAGTGAGAGATTGTTGTTTAATGCCAAATGACAATTTTCCCAGCTATATCATGGCTGGGAGTAATATATATAATTACTGCCTTTTGTAGGGAGATTATATATAATTAGGGCGAGTCATCAGTGTAACAAGGCCAGAATAAGTTACATTCAAAGAGATGACAATGATGCACATCTTGTATTAGACCAAAAGCCTTAGTTGGATTTTTATAGGAGCTAGATTGCTGAAACCATTTTCAAAATGCAATTAAAATTTTCGGAAATTAATTTTTTTTTTAAATATTGTAATTTGTTTTAATCTTTCAGAAATGCTATACTGATTTTCGGAAATGCAAAACATCATATGCACGAATTTACAAATTCAAAAAATTCTTGTTTAATAATAAATTCATAAGGAAAAAGACAAAAAAAAATAGTATTATGTGGAAATAACAAAAAGAAACTGGGTAATTAATTTTATTCTTAATTTCATCTGGGAATATTACTATTTTTGTTCAATCTGGTGTCTGCATAGTAAAAAGGCAGTTATTGGGCAGTTTATATTTGTTTCAGATCTAAAGATAGTAACTTCCAAATCAACTGGGTACTTCTAATGGTAACTTCCCACTTGGTCTACTCCCATTTGGTCTATTCCCATTTCATCTACTGTTGAAAATTTAATAATTCCCATTTCGTTTACTTAATTAAATTTTATGAAATAGAGGTCTATAACATCTTTTAAATTAAAATTAGTGTATTATGTGTATTCTTTTCCTATTCATGTTTTCATTCTCTATTCTATGAAATAATGTAAACCGAGTACAATTCTCCCAACTTTCAAAAAGTAATAAATAAAACTTAAATCTATATTTAATTAATCACTCAATGCAAACAATTGTTTATATTACAAGCTCATTATTAAATACGATTTTTGTATCACCAAGCTTAAATGTATTTCATACACAACTTTCATTTGTTTTGTATAATAGATTAATATTTTATATAAAATTCTAAAATAGCCATGTCTTAAAAATAGTTCTACCCTTTAATTAAGAAAGTATATGACATTGACATTTTTTTCAAAATGTGTATTTAAATACATATCATAAAAAAAATTAATTGAAACTTTTAAACTTTCTCTTAAACTTTTCCCATAATAGAGTGAACTTGTTTTTATATGTTGTTTTTGTATATAAAATTCAGAGTAGACCAAATGCAACACTATCATTTTTCTAGAGTAGACCAAATGGGAGTAGACCAAGTGGGAATGAACCCTTCTAACCCAGTTGTGAGTTCGAATTTCGCTGAGGGCGAGCTCGAGATGTACAACAATATGTGATAAAGCTAAGTTTGTCAGTGACTTGCGGCAGGTCGGTGGTTTTCTCTGGGCATCCCGCTTTTCCCCCACCAATAAAACTGACCAACACGATATAACTGAAATATTGTTGAAATTGGGGCTAAATACCAAAAAAAAAGAAGCAAACCCAAATTAGCCCCATGTATAACTGAAAATAGCAAGTTCGAGCAGCCTTTAAAATAAAATAAAAAAACATTTGAACTGAGCATATGAAGGTATTTTAAAGCAGAAAGTTTGATTTTAATAAGTTCACATTTTTTCTGTGACTTTTGAGATATACCTGTTTCTGGATTTGTTGAAAATAGAAATAAATAATTTTAAAATATACATCTTTATTTTTAAGGTCGTTCAATAGTTGTAAAAATGTTTAATTTATTTATTTTACAATTTATTATACAAAAATGTATATTTTCAACAATACGAAAAAGTCTTGTTTATTTCCGTTTGTATTTATATTTAATCTGTTAATTTTAAGCAGATGGCACGCGCGGAAATAGGAAATCGGTCTGTAAACAAACACAATAAACAACATATAATTATTTATTTACTAAATTGTTTTGTAAACAAAATGTAAATTACCAACAATAGATGATACTGAGTGACAAATAAAACAAATAAAAAACCATACCTTTCCCCTTCTTATGTTGACATTTGACAAATTTTGACCGGATAACTATTGTCTCTTAAAATGAAACCATAAGACACCATGGGACTTACAATTTGAGAGAAGTATATAAGATCGGCGCAATTTCTAATTTGGAAAGTCGCCGTCAAAAAATCATATAATCTAATCTATCATTTCAATCAGACCATACAAACGAGTACCACATGCATACAATTATTTTCAAGATGTTGACTAGACACCAACACTTCCTTAAGAAAGTTTTCAGACGGTTAGAATGCCAATATAAGATTGGTTTTCAGCAAGTAGAAGTTCTCAACGAAAAGTACTTAGACCTGGTATGTAGATACAAGAAAGCTGTCGCACAGGGTCAAATGACTGCCGCATACAATTTGTACCACAGAGTCCAGGTCATTGAAGAGGTGCGCATAGCCTATTATGATTATACCAAACAGAAAGCTGCAGTTCTGACGAGGATGAGAGATGAAATGTACGATGATTATTATGATGTCATCGAAGATGAAATAGCAGACGACAGCATGCTATCATATAGAGAATAGTGGTTAGACAGCAGAAGAATAATCACCTAAAACAGCTCTTTTAAGAGCTAACAAAATAATTCAAAAAGTTTCTAAATTGTTTTATTGGTTTTGACTGTTTCCACAATCAAACCCGCCTATATATATTTTGTTACTAAAGTATGTGATAAATAAAAAAAAAACATACTTTTTTTCGAGTTTAATTTGTATCGGGTGTTGCAAATAAATTACTGTTTTTTTTTTACTATAACTTTGCAGTGCACCATGGTACAATAAAGTTCAGATTTCGTACTTTTTTTATAATTTTTTTTAATTAAATGAGCATTATCTGCCAAATCGCAAATTTTTGTTACCCATAAAAACTATCATGATTGATGCCGTAATAAAACGTGTTTCTGTAACTTATAAATTATAAATGTTATGAAATTTACGTGCATCGGGAAAAAACGAGCCACTGCTCGTGTTTTGAGATCGATCCATAAATGCATTTTGAATAAAAGATATTGAAGTGTGACGTAAGTTTTGTTTCCATAACTTAAAGGGGCATTATCTGCCAAATCGTAAATTTTTGTTACCTATGAAAACTATCAGATATGATTGATGTCTTAATAAAACGTGTTCTGTAACTTGTTATGAAATGTACGCACATCGGGGAAAAAACCTGCAACTGCTCGTGTTTTGAGATCGATCAAGAAATGGACACCATCTTATTAATTATCGACATTGTTTACGGAGTTTGTCGAATCGTCATTAAATCAGTACAACAATGCACTTATTTCTTATTTTTTTGTGAATCTGCTTTTAGTCGGTGTTAATTATGGACAAAGAACCATGCAAGTTGGTAGTTTATAAGCGACAAAATACAAATTATTCGTTTTTACCTGTCACTGGTAAGGTCATTTGCATACAGAAAAAGCGAGGTCAAATTATATGCTTGCAAGCAAATAAGTACATGTAATCGCAGGTAATTTTCGTTCTCAAAAGGCGGAAAGTGGTTCGATAAGGTGTTTAATGTGAATTATTTACCTTTATTTCTTCATTTTAAAGTTATTTACCAATTTCCAAAGCAGATAATTTTTTTGGGTCAAAATCGTAGCTAATTTAACCCTATTATGAATTCGAAGAAACGGCGAAACTGCAAAAAAAGAAAAGAAAAAGAAATGGAAGAAAAAAAAACTATTTAAAAATGATATATATTTCATAATGTTGTTAGGAGTTTTCAAATTCAATCACCTCTTTTATATATTGTTTGATGGTGTTTAATGCCACTTTCAACAATAGCTCAGTTATAGGCGTGGCGGTAAGTTTTATTGGTGAAGGAAACTGGATGATCCGGAGAAAACTACTGACCTGTCGCAAGTCACTGACAAACTTTATCACATACAAATGTTGTACACCCCGCCCTGATCTAAATTCTAACTCACATTGTGTTGTCTGCCCTGCTTGGATTTACGAATTCTGATTACCTCCCTTTCGTTTCTTCAAACATGTCTTCCTATGTCAACATTCCATTGTTCAAAGGAAAAATTAAAGTAACACTTTTCAGATTTGTTTTTGTTCTTGACTACAGGGTCTGGTTTTTTGTTGTTAATTTTTAGAATTGTTTGTTATAAATCTACATAAAATGCCTGCTTAATAACATTAATAAAATATTGTCGCATTAAACCCTTTAATTTATAAGTGAATAGTCATGGTTCAATCATTTGGCGGGAGGTTAATATTTTGTTGTTTTTCGCAGTCCTCCAGTGGAATTTTAATTTTTTTTGTTTGATTGGGGTCGGTGACGTTTCTTCAAGATTCTAGCGAAAGACTCAATTCCGTTTCAAATGAGTACTGTTACTTAGAAGTTATTTCAGCAATCTTCGACCAGAATAGGGGACCCGGTGGCTCAATGAATTAGATCGTTGGATCTAACAACTCTTACAAGTCTATCACCAATACGGCGTGGTTTCGCGCCCGGTTTTGTAAATTACAAAAAAGGGTGCACTCGACTCGCAGCCGCATCCAGTTGTTTGCCCATGCTCGGTGATTCTCTCCGGCTTCCTCCACCACTAAAACTGGTCGCCATGATAGCTGAAATATTGTTGAAAGTGGCGTTAAAACACCAAAAATCAAATAAAATCGACCAGAATAACACTGGAAAGTCCGGAAAAGTATCCAATGTCGTATCCTGATTTGTTAATCCTTTGTTTGATCTGTTCACATATTTCGATATAAATGTAGTTGATTGGTTATTTATATGACGTAGTTGGGGAATCCCTATAAAAGTCATTGACAAACAAGGATTTGCCCTCATTTCCGCTAAAAACGAAACCGACAACAACGGCATGACAGATCCTTCTTTAGCAAATATACAAGCCGGTAAATTGCACATATTATCATATATTTTTTTATACATGAAGCTTAAATGCCCCTGTTTATTTTAAACAATTGGAATCAAATCAAGAACATGTTTGTCTTAAATCTGGTAATTAGTCGAAACCCAGTTGTTACATAAAAAAAAATCGCGTTTAATATCATTTAATGATTTATGTAACAAGTTCGAATATTGGGCTAGTTTTATAACAATTTAGTTTGAAATGTTATATAAAAATTTGAAGAAAAACATTTGATTGTCTTCCTTAATTTGTATACAATGATATATGAGCACATGTTTCATGCAATGCCAATGATCCAGCCCAGCTTGCTATACTGAATCTACAATTTTTTGAAAAAATATGGTTTTGGTTGATTATATAAGGATTTTTTTTACAAGTTTACAGACTTGTCACCATACTGTATACTGTACTGTAGTCTGCAAAGGGATGGAGACTGGACACACTACATACATGTATTAAATTTACTTCATCAGGTCAAGGATTTATATAGTCCTACTATATAATTTTATAAATCCTTGATCAGGTACATTCACTTATGCACATAAAGAATTAGTTTTAAAAGCTAGAAAAGCAGCCTTTAAAATCTCTAAGAACTTAAACCATCCCTTTTGTGGTGTTAACCTAATGATGAAGCTATTTGATGCCTTAATCAAACCGATAATCTTATATGGTAGTGAAATATTGGGAACTGGAAATAATTGTATAACTGAAACTTTTCATAATAGATTTTGTAAGTCGATGCTAGGGCTAAGTAGGAATGCATCAAACAGTGCAACTTTAGGTGATTTGGGACGTTTCCCAATGCAAATATTTATTGATATTGCTATATTAAAATTTTGGCTACATATTGTAAATGACAAGTGCAGGCATCTAATAAAGGAAGCGTATATTTCGGAAGTAAAACAAAACTCCAATTGGACTGCATATGTTAGAAATCTTCTGTGCAAAAATGGATTATTATATATCTGGCAAAAACCTAGTGCATTTAATAGTGATTATGTTATTGCAGTCTTTACAGAAAAAATAAAAGATCAATACCAACAAATCTGGCTGACTGAAATAAAAAGTAATAATAAACTTGAAACATATGTGCTTCTAAAGAATGAATTTATTAAAGAAAACTATATTGACATTTTAAAAGAAAAACACCTCCTTAGAGTAATGAGTAGATTAAGAACCAGTTGTCACCCATTGAAAATCGAAACAGGGTGTCATTGCAAACCCCCTTTGCCTAGAGAAAATCGCCTTTGTTCAGTATGTAATGTAATAGAGGATGAAGAACATTTTCTTGTTTCTTGTAAAAAATATGAAGCTGAAAGACTTAGTCTTTTCAAATTTGTTGATCATAAGTCATTTAAATATTGGAATGCCAAAGATAAATATGTTTTCTTAATGTCAAATAAAGATCCAATACTTATTCTAAATACTGCAATTTTTATACAAAAATGTCTTTTCTCCACTTAAAAAGATATTGCTTTTACAGTGTTTATTATTGTTACTACTTAATAATGTTTGTGTATGCTTTTGTCAAACCCATTGTATGTATGCGGTTGAACAATAAAATTATTAAAATTATTATTACATGTATACCTTGTGTCACCGAGTTCAATTAACTGTTGAAACGGTGGGGAATGAAAACTACTTACCATGTTACATCAACCTAAAATGCATTTGAGATATTAATTTTTGTGCAACTTAAACTCAACAGTGACATATTCTCATTTTATTCGCTTTGAAAGTACATGCTTATTTGCATATCACAGCTGATGCAACATAATCAAGGCCAGATTTACCATTGTGCTTAGGTATGCTTAAGTACAGGGCCCCATTGGCCGGGGGGGATACGATGGATTTTTGCTTAATGTGATGCAATTTTAAATTTGTAGCTATACTAGGCATTCTGTTTCGGAGCAATTCCAGACATAATGATAGAATTGACTGTCTGTGTAGGCCTACCGGGTCTACTTCAGGGTTCTATAACTGAACTAGCACAGGGCCTCATTTGTCCTAAATCCGGTACTGAATATAATATTGTTCATGTCGGAAGTGACATGTGTGCATTTGGTCGGATGTCCTCAGAATTCATCTTTGCATTAAGCGGTAGGTAAATGAACAGCGAAAGATTGGCAGACGATGCAAGTCAACATTGTCATACACTCAAACTCCAAAACAAACCATAATAAAGCAGAAGAAAGTTGTTATGAAATTGTATTTGGCAAATTTATTTCTATTATTACATATTTTCAGTGGCACTTGTTGAGTCAAGTAGTCGTCCAACAGGGGTACAGCTGGTCAACACACACAGAACTAACAAACATGCTGATCCTATGGATTTAGTAGCCTTGGCACAAACAATACAAAAGGTATTTATTGTATTACATGTACATGGGAATAATTGTGGTACATTTTTGCAATATGTATACACATGGTTATCATGTACACCAATCAGATTTATTGACATCAGAGGACACGATGGTGTAGTGGTTAAGGTGATTTATCATCTAATAACCAGTATGCTTTGACAATAAGGTACATTGTAACCTTAATATTCTTATAACATTGAATATTGTGCTATGGGGTCCGTCATGGTCATGATTGTATGGTAGTTAGATTTACAACTACGTACATGTATACAATCGGTGCTAATCACCACTGATGTTGTGAGTTCGAATCTTGTACAACATTATGTGATAAAGTTTGTCAGAAATATTCTTGAAAGTGGCATTAAACACCATTATCTTAACATCAAATGTAACCTTTATTCAGTATTTCAATCTTTTGACTTTGAAAGTACCTGATGCAGGATATTCTAGACACGTGTTGTAGGCATTAATAGATAGCTACATTATTATTACAAAAGGAATTGAACAGGTCTTGTTAGACACATTTTATCATGTTTTTTCATGGAAGCAAATTGTTCCTGTATCTTTCTATTAAAAGCAATTCGGCATTAATATTATGATGCAGGCCTTTCAATAAAGGGCGGTACCAGGTACTTTACCCACTTAAAATTGTAGCTGGTACAGGTCTCCTAATTGCAAAGAGTGTTGCATAAGATATTCATGAAAAATGTTCAAATTTTCGAAAAAAGTACCGTCTGTAAATAGTGAAGTACTGGTACACTTGAAAAATATTGAAAGCCCTGATAATGCATAAAACAAAGCTTAACATCTACTACATACCTGTATATACATTTAGGTTATATTCAGTTTCACATAGTGCTCTAAAATTATTTAAGCTTTTTGCAATACTTTTCTGAAGTTAATTTTCAACTGAGGAAATGTCTTGTCGATTAATTTTATGACCGCATTTGTAGTGTAATTGTAAGAATGCTTACCTCGAGTGAGGTAGATTGTTTGTTCGACCCCCTGATTGGATCAAATCAAAACCAGTGAAATTGGTATTTGCTGCTTCTCCCACTAAACACACAGCATTTAGGAGTATGAGTAATGACTGGTTGGCTTGTAATCAGGATAATGTGTCAGAGTAGAGTGACATGTCTACCCATGGACTGTTGTGGACAGTGATATAGCACAATAAAAATGTTGTACAAAAAATGTACCATATTCAAAACTTTATTTTACTTACTTGCTTGGTATGTGTCAATTTAATTTTTATTTCTTGAAAACTGTGCTTCATATACTGGTACATGTAGAAAACCAATATTTGGGATAAACCTACAATTCTTATTTAAAGTAAAAATGTACATGTATCTCTTTCTAGTGAGAATCTGATTTTATACTTTTGGGTTTTCAGGCAGATGAAATGACAAAGGCCAGGGTAGGAAGTAAATTAACTGTGATAGCAGACCAAATAAGATATCTGCAGGAACAAGCAAGGAAGGTAGTGTTTTGTTTATCATTTGTCATGTCCCATTTTGTTACTTAAGATCAGGCTCACCAATCCAGGCAAAGTGGGAAAAATTCTCTTCCTGTGTCGACTGAAGTTGCCCTCCCTTGACTCCAAGGCACTATTAAAGTCATCTGTTTCAAGCAAAAAATGTACTGTTTTGTTTGTCATTTGTACTGTTCCATTTTGTCACTTAAGAATGACTTACATTGAACATAGAACTCAGCATTTTAAAGCCAATCTGACCAGGGATACTTGTAGTAATTTAATTTGATGGGTCCAGAAGACATTTCTGAAAATTTATGCGAGTCACACCATTTTAAGAATAAAATATTTGAAAACTGAAGCTGAAAATGGTGAGTCCAGGACTCATCGAGGTGAGCTTCAAGGATCTCTGAGTCTTATCAGACACACTACGTCATTTCAACATTGAAATAGTATAAATAAAACAACGAGACATTGTGTCAGCGTTATTTCAATGTTTAAATGGTATTGTATGCTTGCTGGGGTAGTATTATAGCTATATTCATGACAGGAACAAAAAGGACACTCCATCTGACAACATGTAGGAGGCAACAAGATGCCATTGGAGTGAGACAGTAATTAAGTGGATTAGTTGTTGGTTGTGACAATAATTAAGTGGATTAGTTGTTGGTTGTGACAATAATTAAGTGGATTAGTTGTTGGTTGTAGCAATGATTAAGTGGATTAGTTGTTGGTCGTGACAACCAATTCATGCAAATTCAGAACAAGAACAAGTTCAACATGATAAAAATTTATGCAAAAATGAGGGAGAAATGGCATGACCCATTGTCGGAAACCCACGGCTGATTACGCTTTGTTCCTTACTCCATCACCGTGGGTCGATTCGTACAAATTTCCTTGTTTTCATGCATAATTAATGAGCCTATTTCATTGGTTTCTTGACCATCCTCTTCAGTTATTTAAACCAATCAGAGCGTACCTATTATAAAATTCAAATTCAAAATTTTATTGTCATTAAACAATACAGTTTGTGACAATTATACAAATTATACAAATAAACATGTAACAAAGAGAACATAAAATTGACATTTTCAAGTAAATATGTTAGGAGTCCCCTGTCCTCAGTTCACTTGTTCGGTTTAAAGTAAATACTATTATTGATTATCCATATTAACCTCCAATTTTGAAGAGTTCCATTTCCGTAAATGCTAATTTGATTGGATCATTCTGTCTGATGAATATTCATGAAAACGAGGAAATTTGTTCGAATCGACCCACGGTGAGGGAGTGAGGAACGAAGCGTAATCAGCCGTGGGTTTCCGACGATGGGCATGACCAGACCTCAAATTTTGAATTCCACTGGAAAAGTATGGAAATTTGAGTGGGTACGATAAATTAAATTAGCCCCCCCCTTCCATATGAGAGAGCATTCCCTGTCTGCCTGCATTGGGGAGAGGATGCTGGACTGTTCTGTGGGTTGGATACTATCAACAATTATAGAGGATAATGGGTAGGTCCCAAAAATGTTAGTTTTGTAACAATCCATCAATTACTCTGCTGCTTGGATTATGGTGTGGCATTTTGCCAATATTTAGGCTACTACCAGTATATCCCATCTGACAGGCACATGTCTTATGTTCAATTTTTTTTAATTACAATTACAACATGTACTCCCAGGTCTACACAAGTAAATTTCCTCTTAGTACTAGTATGAAAAGAAAGTTTAAAAAGTGACGGTTGCAATGTACAACCACCTCTCACCTCAGCTCATTGAACATAAAAAGGGCACAACATATGGCCGTAATCCGGGTCCTGGTTTGAGGCAGGCACAATTTATGATGACAATCCATGTTTTGTAACGTGGCCTTTAACAGCGATCACTGACTTTGTACAATACATATAGTAAATATATAATGATACATCTTAATAATTTGTCTTTGTAGCATTTAGAAGATGCCAAGAGAGATAACATCCTACATCACGCGGCGTGTAATATGGTGAAGAAACCTGGTACAATGTATTACATGTATGAGAGAGAGTCAGGACAAAAATATATGTCAATACTTTCACCGCAGGTATGGAAAATATAATGCAATATTTACGAAGACTACCGATAATAGTTATTAATCCTTTTATCAATTTTGAACCATTACTATCGATTATTGGAATCTGTTACCCTATACCAATCAACTTTGTTTTGATTGTAATTTTTTGCAGCTCAGGTCAACATCAAAATACTTTACAATGCTCTGTAATGTAGGATAATAAACTTTAATAAAGGAAGATACCAAAGGGAGGTAATCAGAATCCATATATCAAAGAAGAACAGACATTACAATGGCCAAAAGATACCAAAGGGCTAATCAGAATCCATATATCGAAGAAGAACAGACAACACAATGGTCTAGAGTTAGAAGATACCAAAGGGCTAATCAGAATCCATATATCAAAGAAGAACAGACATTACAATGGCCAACAGATACAAAAGGGTTAATCAGAATCCATATATCAAAGAAGAACAGACATTACAATGGCCAAAAGATACCAAAGGGTTAATCAGAATCCATATATCGAAGAAGAACAGACATTACAATGGCCAAAAGATACCAAAGGGNAGTTTCATTACTTTTCCCGGAGTATTACTTTCAAAAACTAATTTTCTTTTCCGTCCCATTTTATAAACGTAAAATGGAGTTAAAAATTTTGATGCGTTTAAAACAATAGTGCTAAAATAAATGACAAGTTTCTTAAAATTATATGAAAACAATTCACGAACTGACCATTAATTAACACCTTTGTTTGACTTACCTTTTATGTATTTTACAAATTAATTATCATATCAACAGATTAACATTACGAACAGCTGATTATCGATTTTCTGTGACTTGATCAGTTCATGGGTAACATTCGAATCTTTCCGAATAGCGTTATGGGCATTCCGAAATAACAAACTAGAAAATGACCGCCACAACAGACGATGAACATTCGAAATCTTTTGCGCCACATTTTTGAGCCAAAGTAAATATTTTATCGCCAAAATCATAGATTTTTCGCCAAATGCGCAAATGGCGCACGCCAGCGGAAACCCTGCTCCCAGGTCTACACAAGTAAATTTCCTCTTAGTACTAGTATGAAAAGAAAGTTTAAAAAGTGGTGGTCAACAACAATTCCACCAATATCAACAAAGGACACAACATATGACCGTAATCCGGGTCCTGGTTTGAGGCAGACACAAAATTTATGATGACAATCCATGTTTTGTAACTTGGCCTTTAACAGCGATCACTGACTTTGTACAATAGTAAATATATAATGATACATCTTAATAATTTGTCTTTGTAGCATTTAGAAGATGCCAAGAGAGATAACATCCTACATCACGCGGCGTGTAATATGGTGAAGAAACCTGGTACAATGTATTACATGTATGAGAGAGAGTCGGGACAAAAATATATGTCAATACTTTCACCGCAGGTATGGAAAATAAAATGCAATATTTACGAAGACTACCGATAATAGTTATTAATCCTTTCATCAATTTTGAACCATTACTATCGATTATTGGAATCTGTTACCCTATACCAATCAACTTTGTTTTGATTATAATTTTTTGCAGCTCAGGTCAACATCAAAATACTTTACAATGCTCTGTAATGTAGGATAATAAAGGAAGATATTTATAAATTTCTGCTAAGAAGAGTTAGAAGATACCAAAGGGTTAATCAGAATCCATATATCGAAGAAGAACAGACATTACAATGGCCAAAAGAAAAAGCACTAAAGGACAAACAACGATCTACAAAACATACACATAAAACTAAAGATTGAGTAACACGTACCCTACTAAAAACCAGGGGTGAACTCGGGTGCTAAAATGATTTGATGAATGCAAAGTACCCAAGTCAGATGAGATTTTGGATGAAAGGAAGGATCCTGATATAAAAAAAAAACCAACAACAGTACAAATACTATAAAAGACCATAAACAAAATTTTTAATGAGACAAGATGGGACAGAAGAAAACCTTAGGAACTGCTGTTCTATAATATCAAGTCCTCGAAATGAAAATTTGAATTTACTGGTCCGAATCAAATTCTTAATTTATTTTATATATATATCTATATCTAAATAAAAAATTTACTGGTCCGAACAAAGTTTTACTGGTTTTGGGCCAGATGAACGGTGCTCATTGTGAGGACTGCTATGCATATGTACATAGCAACCGTCATGACTCGGAAATAGTAATTATTATGATTCAGATAATTATCCTGCAAGTACGTGTACTTTAAACAAAAAGGAAATTCGTCTTATCTGGAAATCACAAACGGTAACAGTATTTTACTTTTCTATGTGAAAAATATTCTATTTTAATAGTTTTAAAAAATGTACAACACTGTCGTAATACTTTATTTTTTCTTTTCAGGAATGGGGTGCGTCATGTCCACATGAGTTCGTTGGAGCATATAAGTTAGAATATGACCAGTCATGGACTCCTATTGAAGAAGTGGAAGAAAAAAGCCAAGAATTTGCTCTTATAGACAAAATTTTAAATGCACAAAATGCAATCACAGATGCTTCAGACACCATTTTAGGTGTTGGTCTCAAAAAAGACGCTAAGAAATCCTCATCAGCAAGCTTGAAAGACATTACAGATGAAATTCCATCGTGATATTGTAATATGGGTCAGATTTGTATAATATGGGCCTGATTTCTTCTGTGATAGAAATCATATTTTCATTATTAAGTTTTTTTTTATAAATATTTTATTCACAAAAAATGATGTGGTGTCATTTTTATTAGAACTTACAGAGTTAATTACTATATAAACAGTTGTGATTTCTTTGTGATATTTTATGTTTAATTAAGACAACTGCAGCATACCTCAGGGTATCTGCTCTAGTTGCTCGAATTACTAAATACAGGTGTTGGTTCACTTGTTGCATTTCATTTTGTTTAGGTTCAGATTTATGGTGTTTAATGCCACTTTCAGTTATATTGTGGCAGTCCGTTTTATTTGGTGGAGGAAACTGGAGTATCCGGAGAAACCCACCAACTTGTCGCAAGTCACTGACAAACTTTATCACATTATGGTGTATCGAGTTCACCTCGTCTGATCGGGGTTCAAACTCAGAACGTTAGTGGTGATAGGCACTGATTGCATAGGTAGTTATAAATCAACTACCATATGATCACAACCACGACGGCCTCTGCATTCCATTTGGAATTTGAATTTTGGTGTTTAACGCCACTTTCAGCAATATTTCAGCATTCCATTTGGATATTTGATTAAAATTTCATAGACGTGAGTGTATGAAAATTTCATCAAAGAAGATTTGATAAAAACTGACAATTTATGAATGAATTTGAGTTGCTTCAATATAGATATTATCTGTAATATACAGAACTCGGTTGCTCAAAAGGGGAATAAATTTAACCATGGCATATATACATTTATATATCTGTGATAATCTCGCTATTCGATGGATTGTTTTACCAAACCCCACGGTCATAAAAGCTTTTGAGTTGGATTTTTGTACTTGTACTCCAATATCATCCAATCAGAACACTGTATTTATTATGGATGTGTTTGGAATATGAGTACAAAACTCTTACTCAAAAGTTTTATGACGGTAAGGTCAGGAATAAATTGGTGTTGCTAAAAACAAGATTAAGAAAAGTCCATGTTATTATCCTAGAGATAATGAGTTGTTCTTGGAATACAAGATATCCTATCCCATAATACACCATTAAAATGGATCCTGATATTATTAAGTCTGTTTTTCGGACTTAGAAACTTAAAAGTAAGAGGTCAACCAATTTCAGTACATTTGTACATAAATACAAGAGTCTCAAAAATTATTGAACTACTGGAATTTAATTAAAAAAACAAAAAACAAAACAAAGATGTTAGATTTTGTCATATTTTTAATGTCATTCCCATAATAATTATGTAAAAATAAAATTCCTATGTTTTTTTACTTGGTTATTATTGAATTGAAAAATGGATGTGTAGACTGACATGTATACTGTACAGGAGTTGCTTATGGCACTAAAGTGATTGCTTCCGCTAATACATGTAGTTTAAAATTGAATCCAATGTGAACTATTAAAACAATTCTCTCAAAAACATTGAAACTGATTGCATGCAAAGTATATTTTATACACAACAAAACAGAGATATATGTTTATTAAGATATAAGATAGAAACTACATACATAATACATATCAAAACATAATAATATAATACACATCATTTGGCGTATAGCTGTCTCGGTTGTTGTCACAGTTTTTGATCGCATAACGACGATTGATTAGTTTCCTAGCTTGGAAACTATATCAATCAAACACCCGAGTTCATGCTTGAACTGCATGTTGTTGAATTTTCCCCTAACTAATGAGTTCATGCTTGAACTGACTGATGAACCCTGGCCCTATTTATGACTACAAGCATGTAGACCATAAACGTCAGTGGTGAAAGTCCATACATGGACTGACGGTAGACTTGACGTAGGACAGTGATCAGTTATTAGCTAGGGTCATGAAACCTTTGACAGGTGTCTTGTCTGTATGCTAACCAAGACTTGTGCCAAAAGTGTCATTTACTGCGACAAGCAACTAAGTCATCAATAACTAACCCATCGAATTTGGGGAATTTGAGTTAAAATAAACGAAAAAATGGCAAATCAGTTGATGACTAATGACTATAGGAGACAACTGAACCCCAAATGAAGAAACGCTTTATGTAAAGAGAATTACGAAAGTACGAAAGGCGTGCGATATATAACTTGATTAACTCATTATACATGCTATATGACATTCAACAAAGCATCATGAAGTGTTGAAGTAACCTATACAGTACTCGACAATTAGTTGTAAATATAAACGTATTTATCGTCTGCTTCTACTAGTCTATCACTAATTAGCCCAAGTGTTTACATACATTTTATAATAGTAACAATATATATCAGCAGCGAGAGTGTCTGGTGAATGCTACATTGAGATATAATGTTTATAATAGCACTTTATGATGCATGAAATTTAATACCCAATGTCTCTCATCATGGGTTATCGTTCTATCATTCTGTTACTAATCGTCCATTGTTCTTGTTATTTATTGCTCCCAGCTGTGTTGAAATTAAACACGTATAATTAACATGAGGTGTAAAGTTATGTCACTATCAATAAACAGTTAACTAGCCATCGATGAATAATAAAAACAAAACATACAAAATCAAAATATACAATTGTGTACTCTTTCTACATCGGATGCTCATACAGGGATTATTATGCCCCACCACACAGTGGATGTTAGTGAAAATTAAACACAATATTGATCAATAAATTAGATTTGAAACTGATTGCATGCAAAATATATATAAATAATCTTAGACTTAAGTAGACTGTACGTTTGTTAATTGTAGATTTTAAATATATTTTTTTCTCTCGTTTCATATACAATCAAACCTGTCTTATGTGACCTTCCAATGCAACAGTGAAATATGGTCACATTAGACAGGTGGTCGCTTAATACAGGTTTAATTGATATGAACTGCACTGTGAAGGGAAATAAGAAATAAGGTCGCAT
Organism: Gigantidas platifrons; assembly: GCA_002080005.1. Classification (NCBI taxonomy): domain Eukaryota; kingdom Metazoa; phylum Mollusca; class Bivalvia; order Mytilida; family Modiolidae; genus Gigantidas; species Gigantidas platifrons. The sequence goes on along the minus strand of MJUT01019360.1, from coordinate 751,249 downwards.
AATACAAGTTATTGCTTAATAGAGGTGGTCACTATAGCAGGTTAGACTGTATAATATGATCAAGTTTTGTCATGTATAGTACATACCCAAAGGACAGAAAGAGTTGTACTGTATAGAACCTATATTTGGCGGTGGTTTTATCGTGGTGGATTTAACTAAAAGGGTCAAATACACACCGCCATGCCAATACTTCATAACTTTGGAGATACCATAACCTAATTTCTAGTAGTATATATAGGTGATCTGATTATGAAGTCACTCAACTAAAACGTTTCATTACACACTAATGATACATGGATAAAAGAAAAATATTATAATTGATATAAAAAACTGTTTTGAAATCTGCAATAAACAGTTATTTGTTTTATTNAAAGAGCTACACTATCACTTCACTGCAGCATTAAAGTTGGTGATATATGTTAGTATGGAATGTCTGATTATTTGGAAATCATCCATTCTTGAAATCACAGCTAATATAAAGTTTCAAGGCAAAACCGTATATCAGTGCTTTCGCGCTTTGATTGTTAAAGTAACTTTGATTTAACAATTGTATCAGCATTTAAATTGACATTTAACAATCATCTGTATCTGTTTTATTGTTAAAATAACATTACAATCTGCACAAAGGCGGATTAATTATAAAAATAATTAGGAATACCAGTTAATGAACTCATAATTAAATATTATATAAAAAGAATACAATACAATAAGCTTTATTTAAAGTCGGAAAGAACTTTTAAATCCGACATAAGAATATGTATATACAAACAATTGATATATTGTTTTAAATTAATTACCTTTACTGTAGCTATATATAGTCTGTTCACAATTAATTTAAAAAAAAAACAAGTTTTCCTTTATGTTATGATTCCCTCGTTTAAGCCAGTTAGTAAACAAGTTTAAAACTCAAATGATGCCAAAACGATAGGATTTGAAAGTAAGTAAAATTTATGACCTTTGGAAAGTAACTGTCACACATAAATCGAAAATTATTTACATTACCATGAAATTGATTACTGGTATAGGTGATAACAGTAAAAACAGTAAATTATTTTTTATACTTTTATAAAACAACCAAAATAAATATCCTCCAATAAATTAGATTGACAATGCCACCAAAATTTACACACTGCAGGTATAGAGGCCTATATTATGTTTCAAAATCTAACATGGTAGAAACAATTTGAATTGATAGTACAAGCATACATATCTATTTTTAATACAAGAAGAGTTTGAAGATACCAAAGGGGCAATCGGAATCTGATTATTAAAGAAATTATCGAAAGTTAGAATTTTTAAATCTTCCATAGCTTTAGGCCCTTTCTGGATAAGATTTAATGTAAATTTGTAAATATGTTGTTTTCTGTGGTATGTATACCTAGAAGAATTTGGAGATACCAAAGGGGTTATCAGAATCCGTAAATCAAAGAAAAACAGACAACACAATGGCCAAAAGAAAAAGTACAAAAGGACAAACAACGATCTACAAAATATACATATAAAACTAAAGATTGAGTAACACGAACCCCACTAAAAACCGGGAGTGAATTCAGGTGCTCCGGCAGGGTAAGCAGTTCCTGCTCCACTAATGGTACCTGTCGTGTTAATCTAGTTACAAATCCGGCAATAAGTCGTGAATAAGGAAAGGACCAGGAAGTGTTTACAACTGGAACATATCCATGATGATTTGTGACAGATATTCCAAACTGTCTGTATATCAGTACTTTCAGTACTTTGATTTAAGTAGTTTTGGTGTTTTAAAATCCATGTATACTCTATAAAATGTTCCAAGTGGTCCTAACCATGAAATATAGCTTTCAATTTCTTCACTTCTCTCTCTGTTAAGAACACAAAAGAGGGCCAGATGTTCACAGTTTAATGTGAGCAAACTGTACTTTGTACCTTCTTGGTTATTTAGACAAAAATAAGCAGTGTCCACGATCCTTTTTCTATGTGCTGGAGAATAAAGAAATTTATACTTATATTCTATTAAAATGACATCATCATTGAACTTCATTGTTTCCTCTACGATTTTAGAGTGAGTCTTCTTTTGCTCATTGGGGCTATTCTCTCTTGTGCTGAAGTGAATAATCTTGTACGATTTCCGAGCAGGAAAAGTATCAACAATTATTCCATGATGACTGTAGAGGCCCGCCATTCGTTTGAATTTAATGTGATCCCCACTTTGAAGTTCTTCAACTGAGGTTATCTTTCTTTCATTTGTGTTAACTTTTTCCATCCTTCTAACCAACTGATTAAAAACAGCATACATGGAATATGTAAGAATCTGGAATAATACAAGCCATTCAAACATTAAAATCTTGTAGATGATACTTCAAAGTTCGATATTTATTGGTGGAGAAAGTCGGGTTGATATTTAACACCACTTTCAACAATATTTCAGTTATATCGTGGCGTCAGTGTTATTGGTGGAGTTTACTGGAGAAAACCACCAACCTGTCGCAAGTCGCTGACAAACTTTATCACATAATGTTGTATCGAGTACATCTCCCCTGAGCGGGACTCTAACTCACAACTTCAATGGTGATATGCACTGATTGCATAGGTAGTTGTAAATCCAACTACCATGCGATCACGACCACGATGACCGGAGTATTTCGAAAAATCCAATGACCTCCCGCTAGTCACTGACAAACTGAATCAGCTACACACTTGTAGACTCACAATGTCAGCGGTGATGAGCACATACTTCAGTGTAAATCTAAACAACTATAAAATTACAGTCACATTTAGTATGAAATGTTGAATGTTCAAATAAATAAAGATAACTGTCCTAGTATATGGTTGTATACTGTTAAATAAAAACGTGGATATCTAATTTAGTGCGCACGACACGCTTCTGGAATAGCCTTCATTTTAAAGTACACTCAAAATAGAAAGATTGGAAAGCCAAATAATTTAAAGTTTTGGGAGCAATAAAACCAAAGGATCTAAACAAGAAAGCCAAAATCTGCTAAGATCACCTATGTCTGTGGGAAAGGCAAGTATAAATGGCATGAATCACCATTTTCATGCGCAGATTGAAGCTTGCACAAATGAGGATCCCATGGTATTCGAGGTCCGAGTCTTGGGTTTCAAAAGTTTTGAACAGGTGAATGGACAAAACAAAACTACATAAACGATGTATTTACATGAACCAGAAATGGAGATGCAATGGTATTTGAACAAATTTTTACTTTTGTTACAAATGAACACAGTGGTACATTGGGTCCGATTGCTTCCAATGTATTGGGCTCCGTGCGGAAGGGACCCCGCGTTGGCGTTATCTTCTCTGGGCAGTTGAAGTATACACAAAAACACACTGCAGGTTTTACAGAGAACAACATTGGACCCGCACCTCCTAAGGCAGATCCTGCTTGGGTCCAAGTCCTGAGGATTCAAATTTTCAAAGTTGAACATAGATTACAATGAGGAAATATAACGTAATAACAAAAAGTACCCCCCCCCCCAATAACAAAAAACAAACAAAAAACCAAAGAGATATCTACAGTGTCAGTGTGACAATGATATATGTGAAAACTAAATAATAAAATTGAAGAGTACGTTTATTGTAGATATATATTAAATTAGCAGACACTCGGTTCTAATATATTGTTATCGACGAACTAGCGTAGCCTACGTGTACTTTTATCCTGTGATAATTTTATAAGGTGTTCCTTGTTTTGTTGTGTAGTTGTCCGGCTCCAGCAATATACAATCAAGCGTATACATGGAAATATATTTATTATGTCCAGATTCTGCCTTCCATTTATATAATTCAATCCAGAGTAACAATAACTATACTTAATACATAAAAATATAACCCTGATGGATGCTGGCCTTTCGAACCCCTACTAGATAGATTGTAATTTAACATTGTTCTCGCTTTAATGCTAAGAATATAATAGCTGCTATATAATAAAGTTCTGTATAAGGTTGTTAAAGCGGCGGGATATATCGTATCTTAAATTCATATTCAATAACGAAGCTCTCAATAAAGGTTGGAAATTTTTAGTAAACATTGGACTGGTTCCTAGTTAGCAAGATAAAAATGGCGACCTCTTGCTACTAAAATGGTAAATATTTATAAGAATATCAGCTCCCTGGTATCGACTTTAACTCAAGTTATCTTATTCCAAAATTAATGCTAATTCTAATATGACGTCTATAAAACGGCACATACGATATTACTCAATATATCTCTAGGGTGAATTAACCTTCCGCCGAACACTAACTTAAGAGCCGAACACTTTTGTCCGTTCTTCACACGTAGATTGTAGAGAACCTCGCGTAATGTTTCGGTTATTCCGAGTGTTTTTTAAATAAAGATACCATTGGTTGATAAAATCACATGCTCACATCTCTCTCAAGTTCATCCCCGTCAAGGATTCAAACACCACATGAACGCTGATTTAACAGTGTTCGGTTACAAGGTGAACTTCAAAATCGAAAAGGGCCCATATAGAACAGCCAAAAACCCAGCATAGGTCAACTTTCCCTGAGGGATTTGGAATCTTGTTTTCAATAAATTTACGAAATTTATAAACTGTAAATTTATAACAAAAAGTATCTTAGAAATCGTGGCCACCAAAATTCTGAAATAGGCCTAGGAATTTCTAGAAAGTGGTAAATTCCAAATTCCCGAGCTTGAAAAGGTCCTATCCCAGCGTCCTGAAAAGGGTCCTTTAACCCCAGCCCCCTTTTTGGTCCCTGCTAAAAGGGATATTTGTAATGATACAATTATACTATTATTAAATATTAAATGAGATGGAAGAGTTCGACAATAGGTTGAACAGAAAAGCCAGCATTCGGTTAATGATTAACAAGAAAAAAATCCGTTCGGTAAATGGTGAAATGTAGATGTTGTGTTCAAACAATCATCAAGGCCTTATTTTACACTATACCACAGAGAAAGGGAATAAGAGACATCGAAAGTAATGTTGCTTCAGCTATTCACAGTTGCCGCTACGTTTATTGCCTCAAAAATCAGCAGAAAGAGTGTAAACAAACAAAACACCGGCATATATAACGTATTTTTAAAAATAGTCCTTAAAATAAAAAAAACATAATTTAAAAAGTTTCTGTAATGAATAAAAGCCTACAAGGTCGTTTCCGTGAGGTCATACACAACAACTACAGTACACATAAAACAAAATTCAGGGAAAAATACTTAAGACAACCATCTATCGACTTTGACTTTTGTAATTTATCGTCATCCTGTGACGTAGTTTACAAAGGACGCTGGTGATATTGACACAAGTTTGGTTACTGATTTATTTTACGATTTTTTGAGTATTTTACTTGTTTAAGTAGCTATTTGCAAAATGCCATCAAATTGGAAAATATCAGTAACTTAATTACATCACCGTCTAGTTATCAATGAAGGAAAAAAGTATACTGTAAACAATACACGAAGGTTAGTGCATTTTGTTATTCATGCGTGACACACATCAATAGAATGTATGTGTGCGTACTGGGAATCCCCAAAGGTAAATTTTAAAAACAAATGAAAAAAATCTATAATATTATTACTCACACAATAGAAGTTTGATTTAATATATGTGCTCAAATTGCACCGATTCCGTCATCATAAGGGTGATTCTCTGACAACTTTAATATTTCCTTCTTGATCGACTTTCAAATTGTAGTGATAAAAAACGCCTTTATCTCTCCCCTTTTCATTATAAATATAATTTGCTGTTATTACTATGTAATATTTTAATAGTTGGCACGCTTTTTTGTTATCAGCATTGCAACATTCTGCTTCCTTAATTATACAGCAAGTGCAAAGATGTCATTACCGTCACGAACTTTGACAACCTTATTATTTCTTTGTGAGTGGTTAAATTTATTTTGAAAATACTGATGTTTATTTTGATTGTTTTGTTCATATTTCATGGTATTTTTTGGAAAATTTTTCAATGACCATATCATGCTTTTTGAGATTGTGTTTCTGAGGTGACGATAAATCAATGTAGGGGGAATACACCTTTGTCTATAATGATTGGAATTTTTAAACTTCAAAATCCCCTTTCTTTCCGAAATTGTAAGTAGAGTAAATAAGCATTGTCGCCATTCTAAATTCAGCTGAGAAGCGAGTCATAAGCGCATAAAATCAAATTTGAGTCCCGTGACGGAACGGACAAAATGTTACCTGGGGACTGACCCTTTGTGACGGTAATGTTTAATCGTTACGGTAAAGACAGTTTGTGATGGTAATGACAATTAATTAATTGGTGGATTCTTTCTTTTTGTATAGCTCTTTCAATTAATACTTTAGTAGCAGTTTGTAAGGTATAATGATGCATCGAAAATCTTTTTTTCTCGGTACAATAAAACATGTCCACAAATGCCTAAAATGTATAGTAAAATGAATACATTTTGACAAAAAAGTCATCCCATGTTAATATTTTGTACATATTACTTTTTGAGCATTGATGCATTGAATGCATCGGCATTGATACTAAAATAATAAACTACCGAAATTGCACAAAATTTCGTTGCTGCATATTGGCCATGTCGACAATTTGGGTCTCTTCAATACAGCTTGAACCAAAACATTTGGAAAATGTTTAACCAAAACTCGTTGAAGGACTGATCGATAACGAAAAACGTAAAGGGACTTGCAGTACTGCCCAAATCAGCTAAGGACAGCTTTGCAGGAGGTTGATCCTCAGTGATGCTAGAGGTAAAATCAACCGTGAACAAAGTTACAATGATACCACACAACAAAACAAGATATAAAAGCATGCATGATAACTTTGAAACAACGACAGCAGGATACCGAAAGAATAATCAAAGGGGATATTCCAAACACTGAATATCACAATATTTCTCCACCATATTATGGGTGATATTTGTTTCGGGACACCTTAATTGGTATCAAATTCGAGTCATAAATTGTGAAATAAATAGTCATGACTGTTTTTTTTTACCTTTTTGCTGTAAGAAAATGAAGCAATGTATCTTCTATAGTTTATTGAACATTATAAGAAACTAGAGAAAAAACGCCACCCATCATATGTTCACAGGGTATAGCCTTTGAATTGTTGGCGTTTTGGTTCATATCTGAAGAAGGAAAATGTGAACAATTTCATCGTACAGATTATCGTACACATACCGTTAACACGAAC
>MJUT01019360.1:724221-743854 GCA_002080005.1 Gigantidas platifrons | reverse complement strand
TTTGGTCTGGTATTAATTTTAGACATAGGGATAATTATGAGATTAGAAGTTTTAGACAAAGCAATAAATGTCTCAGTTTGACATATTTGTTTACTTTGGGTACTGCTCTAGAATTAGGGTGTCGTAAAACTCCAGACCAGTATGTTTTTGTAATCTTCAAATGATCTCTAAAGACTGTGTTTAATTTTATTTTATGTCACTTGATGACAAATTTATTCCAGTTGGATATTTATCCCACTTACTTGCTCGGAAAGGGTAATGCAAGTCCTGTAGTCTGTAATAATTGTTGTGTCATGGAATTTCATTGTTTAAGATTATACATGTACTTATATTTGTCAGATTTTTGATGATTGATTGTGTTTTTCACTTCGGACTTATTGCCTTGGTGTTAGGTAATTTTGTTATTACCCTTATTATACACTAAAGGAGATTGTTTGGAATGTGAAAGAATAGGAAGTCATGGTTTTATGTTTTAAGAGTATGAATTAAGTATTGAAAGTATAGGGAATTTGTGTTTGTTTGAGTGTATGAAAGTTGAGGAGGATGTGTATTTCGTATCACGTTTCTAGTTCTAGAGGAGATATTTTCTCCTACCCCATATCTTATCTCTATAAAGTATAGGGACATGGGACCATCATTTATAATAGAACACCATATGGCAAAATCAAGCCCATTTTGCTAATTTGCATACGACCGCCATATTGAATCAAATGGACGTCATCGTAGTACTTAAGCAATGAACGGCTGAAGAAGTAAAAGAGGCCGTGTTGATCTTTTATTAAGCCTGGACTTACTTTCTGAGTTCTTTTTTCACCAAACACCGCTTAGGGTTGTTCAAGCAAATTTTTGATACCATACTCAATATATTGGAAGTTCCTGGAGTATTTCTTATTTTGATACAACTTTTCCTATCATTTCTTATAAAACCCTTAAAATATGGTTTAAAAAAATGATAAAACTGACGAAACCGCCATACCAACATAAGTTCTCTTCGTTCACATTAAAACTTCCGGTAAAAAAGTTCCACTTGATATTTGTTTTGAATGGAAGACTTATGATCTGTAGGTTCCTGGAGAAGATTAATTGTGATCGTTTTTACAATTTTCAATGCCCGACGCCATTTAAGAGGCAACGTAGGGATGTTGGGCGTGTGAAACGTACCATTATTCCCGAGGCATTTTCATACAATTCGTCTGTTCCATTTGCACCGCTTCTTCATAAACAAAGTATCACGTGATCAAATAATTATGTGAGGTGCGTTCAGGGGAAACATAACAATAAAATCTCAAGTCTGTTCTTTTTTATTCATTATTATCAAATAAATCATATATAGAACAAATATGATTTGTTTTAAAACACATAAAACAGCAGTAGTAATATATTATTCATCATTGATTAAGGGACCGACCATATAACTTGTGTGTGGGTGTGTGTGGGGAAAAGTGGGAGGGGGGGGGTGCTAGGCTATGGGTTTTCTCTCTTCTCTTTGAATTTTACCACGATGTCAACAAATGTCACGTGGTTCCACGACGTCTGAATATTCATATCTCATGAATAAAATAATGAGCATGATTTTGCCATATGCGTTACAGCAAAAAAATATTGACTCAATTCGCATGATTCGCTGATTGTTCGATCGCTTTAATGAAGACAGCTAGTAAGTTCATATAATTAAGATTAAAATGTCATTACCGTAACACAATATGTTGTTTGTTGTCTTTACCGTCACATTTTTTTCTTTACCGCAACAATAAAAACGTGACGGTAATGACCGTGACGGTAAAGACTTTTGTGACAAACGTTGTGACAATTTTTACATACATAAAAGGTTTTCACATGTGCCAATGTCAATGGAGGTCATTCACATATGGTTCAGACGTTTTATTGATTTCAAAAAGTTTCATTTGAATATTCCTAAATAATTTCGATACACGTGATATACGGTGAAGACGTATAGAAAGGTACTATTCAAATTTTCGCCACTTACCTTAGATTTGAGGCAAAACGTCTAACGCAGCTGCCAATACCGCTGTCCTTCTACGTTGTTTACGTCATAACAAAGCGTTTACGTGACATTGACGATGTTATCTTTACTGCGTTTTATTGAAAAAAGAAAATCAAAGTTCGTGACGGTAAAGACGTAATAACGATGGGACTTGGTTAATGATCGGAATTTTTCAAACGTTTACTTCTGAAATCGGACTTGAACCTTTTCTTTATCCTTTGTCTATCCATACGGTTAAATATAGTGAAATTTATTTTTAAATCTAAAATAAGAGAAATGAGATATTGACAGATATATTATTGCATACTAGTTTGGGACATTACCGTCACAAATAGAAATTCATATAGTGACGGTAATTATAAAATATGTTTTTTTGTTAATTTTTGTAAAAGTATATATTTTGCAAAATTCTTTAATATAGATAACACAATAAAAGTGTTGCGTTTATCGTCTTGCAAAGGCAAAATGCATTAAACCATTTCATTAATATTTTACGGGCGACGGACGCTATCACTTGTAAAATATTAAAGTTGTCAGAGAATGACCCATATGTGAAGGGGGCTAAACGGAACAACCGTTGTATGGCGGATTCTAAGGTGTCCTCGGGACTTAAAAATTACCGTATTTGTCATATTAGAATCGAAATAATTCATGGCAGGCATAGAGTTGTGCACAACTCTCTGCCTGCCATGAATTATTTTATTAAAGGAAAAGGCCGTGGTCTTGACAAGTTAGCGTGAAAATTTAAATTACAGTAAAAAAAAGTCATTTGTGTTAATGAATGTTAAAAATAGTATACCGTAAGGTAGAATTTGGTCATTGAAGTAGCCTGTTGCACCAAATAATGGGATCGCCATTTTTCAAAACTCTCCAATGTGGAGGAGACAAAAGCCTGAAAAGGGGCGTATCCATTCTCGGATTATACCTTCCCGTTACGTCACGCAATTGGTATCGTATATTATATCAGCATTGATCAGTTGCAATTTTGTCATTAAAAATTATGTAAATCGTAAAATATCGTGGTATATATTTATCTTTTGATATTTACAAAATCATTATGACTTATGTTAAGCATTTTATTGCACTAAGTAACGAAGGGAAAGTGTGAGAAGATCTTTTGTGTGTAATTACCGATCAGGACAGGACTACCTGTCAACACAATGATCATCGATCAGTGACCTCGAAAAACACGGGAAAGTATGATAGCATTGGGGACAAAAAAAAGAAAAAACATGTGTAAGCACAAAACGAGTTAAAAATGACAGTTATTTAATCTACGGCCAATCACGTAAAACATGAAATTATACGTAGACCCCCCCCCCCTCCCCCGATACAAATAAACTCCTTTGTTTTATGAAAATGTAACATGGAATGGGAATATTAAGAACAAAATTAGAACGATATACATTTATAAACATTGTATTGCAGTTGATCTGATATTAAAACATAACCAAACGGGCACGATGTTGGGAAGAGTCAGATACATGTTATTTATTCAACTAACATGATACGACTCAGGAGTGACGTCACATGAAGAGGTGTCATGGCCGCTTACACTACGACAGGAAATTCCAAATATTCATATTTCTAATTGGGTATATTAATGTTAATAAAGGTGTTTTTTTTAAATAATAAGTTATTTACGAATAAGTTATAATGAATTGAATTAAAACAACTTTTCAACTGACTGGTCTTTTCCTTTAATTAATATACGTAATGGAGTTATTAATATATTTGGCTCAGAGAACCGTTAGCTCTGTATCAAAATGCATCTTGTACCTTGTAAATTAGACTCAGTTATGGCTTATCTGTATGATGCGTCCTTGACGACAGTTAGATTAGAGATGTCAAAACGTCAAATCGATGCTGTATTTATACCCTCCGGCAAAACCATTGCACGGTTCACAGAACTGAAAATGGCTTATTAAAGGACGAAGTCCTTATAACTGTAGGCTGTACGAGTGTTCCTACTTTCTATAGGAGTCGCATGACGAAATGTATATTCATAGCCAAATATCTTTTCACCGGAAGTTTTAAAAATATATCAATTGATATTTAGAAATGCAAAAAATATATATTTCAATGTCATTGAAAAATTCCCATTTCTTTAATTATTTACTCTATGCAAAATCGAAATAAACTTGAAATAAAATTCTAATTAAAAAATCTCTTTCTACGAGATTCTCGGCAGAAGAGCGGCGTATGTAAAATTAACTGAACAGCCATAACAAAAAATTATCTGCTACAAAAATAATACATTCTCTTCTCACGCCTCCCTCTTAAAATTATAGGACTTCGTTCTTCAATCAGGTAACACAATGAGGTTGTGCCTGTCTCATATTACTTATTACAAACAACTATATTCCTGGCTCACATCTAGTTTCATAAATCGGTGAAAGTTTCTCGTTACTTCAATGAAATAGCGAAAGTTAATAATAAAACGATAAATTCCCTATCGAAGAACCTAACTATGCATCCGGAACTCCTCGCGCCTTTCCCCAAGTGAAAAAACAAGCTCGGATATGAATAGTATTCTTTGTACCGCGTGACTTATGAAATCACATGACATAGCAATGGAGGACCACCATCCAAGAAACGTGGGATTCAGTCATCAAGGATTCAAAATTGCTATACAGTCATTGCCTTGATAAACATACTCTAAGATTTCTTTCTGCTTCTCCTTTAACTGGATATCACTTCTATATCTCATCAATGCTGCTGTTAACGAGGACTCCATGCTTGTTTGTTTACATATTAGAGGACAAGGTCAATGTCAAATTTTAGATAATTATTAATTTATTTATCGATTTTATATTTTTAATGCTTACTTGGCAATAATATAGATAAAATTTGATATGAAATTATTTTATAAAATTCTTTTTATTCTTTTGGGGAAATGATTATTTTCTCTTCCTCTTCACAACCCTGGCCGAATAGCAAGCAATTTAACGCATATCAATACATCATCCGGAACTCCTCGCGCCTCTCCCCAAGTGAAAAAACAAGCTCGGATATGAATGTATTGATATGCGTTATAATGCCTAACTATAGCGTTTTTGTGTGACGTCATTTTAACGGAAAATAGTCCCTAAGCGGCACTTTATAAAAATACTTATTACATGTATATTACATGTATATTTCAATATTCAACAACATAATTGGAAGGCCAGCCATTAATTTATAATAACAATTTACTTGAATCTAATTATTATTCAAATTACTATCAAAGTACGGTAAACCGGAAGTAACCATTCAACAAAATGGCGATCTCATTTTAAATGAAATGAACAAGCACCTGTCACAATGAAATTCCTGAGCTCTTTACTCCCTGAACATGTGAAATCAATTTAAATACGTAAAATCGTGATCGAGGTGCCTGAATAATTCGAGTTGAATTATACCGCAATTGACACTTATTAATTATGATTCATAAGGAAACGACCATTTAACTTGAAAGGGGGGGGGGGGGGTTAAGGTTTTTTCCTAAAAAAATATTCTGATTCCCAATGTTGCTGAAAAAATATTCTGATTTTGGTGGAGGGGAAAACAAATAATCTGATTCAGAGTTGTCATATATAACCTAATGTTAAATTCTGGACAAAATTTCGTGACATAAAAAAAATAATAGAAAAGATATTCTATAAACTGTCGTGTTGTCCGAAAAAAATATTTCTGAACGAAAACAAACCATACCCCCCCTTGCAAGTTAAATGGTCGGTCCCTAATACAGTATTCGGCAATGATTTAAGCATAGGAATCGGAAATTTTATCAATATGATGAGAAATACGTCATATGGGCAGTGAAGTTTCACTACATTCGTGAAACTTCACTGACGTATTCTCATCATATTGATAAAATTTCCGATTCCTGTAATTTAGGTACATTTTTGTAATTTCTAAAATAATACTGACCGGAATTAATAATAATCGATAAAATAACTAGCCAAAGGTGTTTTATTGTATTATTACCATCTAAGACTTACATATTTTAGAAATCTAACCCCAAATTCTTAATGTCAGATATTACATTATTTTTATAAAATTAATGATACATATAAAGCTTAGACCCGTACGTTTATAACAATATATACAATGAATATCATTCCGAGGGTTAGGGCTATAGACTATAGTGCTTAACGCCACTTTCAAAAGTATTTCAGTTATTTCGTGGCGGTCAGTTTTATTGGTGGAGGAAACCGAAGACCGAAGAAAACCACCGAGCTGTCACAAGTCACTGACAAATATGATTAAATATAAGTCCGAATCAAACTAATCTTATAAATATAAACTTACTACAAAAATACTTAAAGGTTCCATTCCAAACTATTGTAATGTTTCCAGGATGAAGTTTCTATTTCAAATAGTAATGTGTAACACTAGCTGTTTAGTTATCTAATCTACAAGTACTTTATTTACAACCGCATGACGAATTAAACTGTCTGTATCTCATTATTTCAGAGAAGAATAAATATTGGTAAAACAATTACATAATACATGTACATGTACACTTTGGTGACAAAACTATTTTACTTTTTGTGTACACAACGTCACGCCACCAGATAAGAAGGTACTTCGGTTGCCTATAACTTTATTGATATTTATCATTATGTTTAAGAAATAATTCATGGAAGCCATATTTATATATTGTTTTTACCACGGGTAGGCCCTTTATGTCACGAAGTTTTACCCCGACCGTTAGCGAGGGGTAAAAAGCTGACCTAAAGGGCCCATTCGTGGTAAAAGCAATACATATGGCTTCCATGAATGATTTCGATTCTAATATGTAAAAATTGGTAAAATATCGTTATAAATTGTCGATGACGTCATAAAATACAATGGGTGTAGGTATTATTTTTACCACGGGTTTTGACTCAAAGCGTTTGACACCATAATTTCCAAAATATGACGTGTTAGTGACGTAATTTCCACGTGCGTACATAAAACGTAAACACTACAAATAGGGAGTTTTCAACATGTCTAGAAAAGCAAAAGAGATGAGCCCTGACTAAAAACGGCATGCATTACGGCTACATCAGGATGGATTTAAAAAAAAACGAAATCGGAAAGATCATTGGATTTAGTCGATCTATAGTGTCTAAATTTTTAAACAGATTTGATCCATGGGAAAATATAAAAAAACAAGCCGTGAACAGGTCGACCCAGATCTACGAGCAAGCAAGGTGAACGTACATCGATAAGGCTTGTAAAACAGGATCGTAAAAGAAGCTTACGCGATTTGCTGAATGAATTTAGTCAATCTGTTCCAGTTCCGATTTGTAAAAGGTCTTTCACCAAATATTGTTGCGAAAACACTGATGATTTCGTTGAAAATAGAAAAAATCGCGTGCGATGGTCCCGAAATAGACTACAATCGACAATACAAGCACAATGGAATAAAATAATATTTTCTGATGAAATGTGGTATTAACTAGGGAAAAATTCACATGTGTATGTGTGGTGAAAAGCAGAAGAAAGGTGGAACACGCAATGCTTACACTGTATGAAAGTCGTAATGGCGGCGCTATGCAGTGTGTCTAATGACTAATGCTTTGGGGTGTATTTGTAAAGACGGGGTTGGTACAATCACAGATGTGGAAGGAAATATTAACTCGGCTAAGTGCATAGACATCCTTGACAATAATCTTTTGCCAGTCGTTTTAAAATTCGAAAATTATCAGTGGATTTTCCAAGATATTACAGCGACCTCGGTACACCAGTCCGTACAGACAAAATTGTAGAAAGATAACAATGATGTCGATTGTCTTGATTGGCCATCCCAATCACCAGACCTTAATATAATTGAAAATATTTAAAGATTAATTAAAATACGATTAGAACTGGAACAACACACCATTCATTCCAAGGTTGACCTAGTCCGGGCGGCCACAAGTATTTGGTATTCCATTTCAAGTGTGTACATTTCAAACTTATATCAATCTCTTCCAAGACAATTAAGACATGTAATTAAAGCTAAAGGTCATGCTACTAAATACTGAATGTTTGATGAGTATAATTTTATTTATTATGAAACTTAAACCGCTTAGCTTAACGTGACATCGTAAACGTGAAATACTTTTGTCACCTAACTGTATCTAATAATATGCCCCCCTCCAAAAAAAAAAAAGAAAAGAAAAAGAACAAAAAATACATAAAAAAGTGATTTTCAAATGTTTAATTTTGAAAGAATCTAATTCTAATTAAATAGTTTGTAAATTATTTTGTGACCTGTCCTTCGTGTGAACCGCATCGGTGGCGTAATAGTTAGCGTGCCCGTAGCGAGTGCGGTAGATCGTGTGTTCGAACCCTTGTCGGGTCAAACCAAAGAATATAAATTAGTATATATATGCTGATTCTCCGGTAAGTATACAGCATTAAGGAACATCAACAAAGACTGGTAGGTTCGGAATCATGGATGATGTCCAATTGCCTGGAGCGACTTGTCTGCCCGTGGTCTGTTGTTTAACTGATCATATCACTATAGAAATCGGTTGGTCTAATACCAAACAGACATCCATATCTCACCTGAATGCAACTTCTCGTAATCATATACCTGTAGTTGGGAAATAGAACATTTGGCGTTAATCAATAACCACTCACTCATTGCATAGTTTGCATGTCGGATGTAATATTAACTCGCCACATTTGTTCGAGAATAAAATTAAAAGCAAAAAAAAAGCAAAAACCAACAAAAAAAAAACAAAAACAAAACAAAACAAAACAAAAACAAAACAAAACAACACAAAAACAAACACAAAACTACCCCCCCCCCGAAAATTAACGCAGTGTTTTGTACGAATTTGTAAGAAAAGTTTGAAGATACCAAGATACCAATATAGGAATTCCGAAGCAGTATATAGAAGAAGCACAGACAATGCAATGACCAACAGAAAAGGGATGAATCAAGCATGGACCTAGATTTTTATGCATATGTCGTGTTCTGTTTGTGTTTAATGATTTTAGGGGAGAGGCAGTTGTTCGTTTTGTTGATATTTGTGGAGTTCTTGATCATCACTTTTTAAGCTTTCTTTTCACAACACTGTTATTTTGGGATTTGTCAGCTGGAACAACAACATACTTGTCATGAAGGTTGCACGTATGTTTTGCAATATATTTAGCATTTGCGTTCATTGGTCCATTAAGCTTTTGAATGAATTCTAACTTGCATCAACGACCCAACAGCCTATACCCAATTGGAGAATCAACAACTTACCCCATAAGTTATTGAAAACTATATTTTGAATTAATGGATCTCGGCTCGCGAGAATTTTGTCACCCCGTGATCACGTTTTGAAGCGAAGATTTGTCAACAAAATGAACAGTGCCTATATAACCCAGTTCATGGCGAGGTGTACTCGATACAACATTATGTGATAAAGTTTGGCAGTGACTTGTGCGAGGTGTACTCGATACAACATTATGTGATAAAGTTTGGCAGTGACTTGTGCGAGGTGTACTCGATACAACATTATGTGATAAAGTTTGGCAGTGACTTGTGCGAGGTGTACTCTATACAACATTATGTGATAAAGTTTGGCAGTGACTTGTGCGAGGTGTACGCGATACAACATTATGTGATAAAGTTTGGCAGTGACTTGTGCGAGGTGTACTCGATACAACATTATGTGATAAAGTTTGGCAGTGACTTGTGCGAGGTGTACTCGATACAACATTATGTGATAAAGTTTGGCAGTGACTTGTGCGAGGTGTACTCGATACAACATTATGTGATAAAGTTTGGTAGTGACTTTTGCGAGGTGAACTCGATACAACATTATGTGATAAAGTTTGGCAGTGACTTGTGCGAGGTGAACTCGATACAACATTATGTGATAAAGTTTGGCAGTGACTTGTGCGAGTTGTACTCGATACAACATTATGTGATAAAGTTTGGCAGTGACTTGCGACAGGTCGGTGGTTTTCCCCCGGGTACTCCGGTTTCCTCTACCGATAAAACTAACCGCCGCGATATAACTGAAATATTGTTGAAAGTGGCGTTCAAAACCATAAACCAAACCATCAACAGCGTGTAGGTCTCCAGCAATAACTTAGTCGGTGGGATTATAAAAAAATAAGATAAATTATTACAAATCTAACGTAAATGGACATGAATGAATGATATCATCTGGTTGACATAAATAAATCCGACGCTTTCTTTTTGTCAGGTATAAATGTTATAGTGCAAAGGTGTCACTTTATGTTCATAAAGATCAAAATGAAAAGTATAACATGCATTTTTTTTTGGTTTTATTTCTCAAAATTGTAAAATCTTCTCATCAATCTGAAAAAAGTAATATCAATCTTAGGTAAAAAAAAATCATTAATCATAATCATTATCAAGTAATTAACCAAAAATTTAACCTCGCCCCCAATATCCATCAGCATTTTCTGCAAATATTTTGATATCTTTATACCGAGGACGGGAAAGGACAGAATTAATAACAACAGGTAAATAAATTTATTTTCCTTCATAATTTTAGCAATTTCGGAGATTTAAAAAACCGTTTAGCAATTATTGCACAAGATCTGTCTTCAATTCTTTTCTAAAAATGCTCGATCATAAACTTTTATAAATGTTTACCGGTTTGCCATTGCGCCTTGGATCCCATCGATTGTATTCGTTTTGTTATTACGTACCATAGCTTTTTTTGTGTGGTATATTCCTATACTTGACTTTCAAAGTTCGATATAGAATAAAAAAAAATACCATATTTTTTTCTAGACTTCATTGTCTTTAAAAAATAATAAAATAAAAGTGTAAAATTACATTCATGCATTTTATTGCGTAAACGAATTCATTAACGTTTGCTGCTGTAGTATTTGGAACGTCGCTCGCAATATTATACAAATACAAGCTTCTTTAATTTAGTTTAGTTTAGTTTCAGGCGGAATAATATTACAATAAATTTCATACATACAAAAGCTATATAGAATTTTCCTCAATGAAACGTTTAAAAAACGAACTGGTGGACTTCTTTTCTTGATACATTTCTGCCCGAGTGTAACATAATGTTGACCGGTGTAGAAAAATATTACCTATATAAAGAAAAGTTTGAATATACAAAAGGGCCAATAAGAAACGGTAAATCTAAGACGAACAGACAATATAATGGCGAAAAGAAAAGGACGAAAGGTCAAACAATGATCTACAAAATACTACACAGAAAACTAACGGTTGAGTAACACGAACTCCACTAAAATCCGGGGGTACACACATGTATATATCGTGAGTATATAAGAGTTTGAAGATTCTAAAGGTGTAATCAGAATCCGTAAATCGAACAAGATCAGACAATACAATGGCCAAAAGAAAAAGTACAAAAGGACAAACAACAATCTACAAAACACTACACGCCTGATTCACACCACTCCTTCATAATGTCGTTTTTACAAGGAAATGATTAAAAAAAAATGAAGTATAAGGAAAATGCAGCAAAACCGAAACCGGGTGGAAATATTTCAGTATTTCAAAAGAAATTTGCTGTTCATAACATATACCGCTTGATTCTGATTGTAAAATTTATGTTTTGGTTAAAAGTCCATTCAAAATGATTACAAATGGAGGAAAACCTATTTTTTGGTATTGTGTTTATTTCTCAAGAATACACATCATATTAATCCGATGATGTATTCAGTCAAATTCATTAGGCAAACTTTTAATAGTATTTTGTACATATAATATTAAAACAAAATTAAATGGACGATTAGCTTGAGATGAGATGAGATTTTACTTCTAAAGGATCTAGTGTAGTAGACTGTTATATATATGCAATCGTAACTACTCGGCCATTCTCGCTACCCTACAAATAATCTCGTACGTAGATAGTCGAAATTCTTCTGAAATTGTTTGCCGGAAGTTAAGCCGCACAAAAATATAGTCCACGAAAATCCAACATGGAAGACATACTAAGTAAAATCTAATCATGCAAAATTAACTAAAACTTTAACTTTTATCCATGAAAATAATTGAAATATAGAAAATTGCTTAAAATATAACTTGATCAAACTTTCATGTAACTGACATGTGAAAAGTAGTTCTATTTATCCGCCACCTACTTACGAGGTTATTTGTAGGGTAGCGAGAATGGCCAAGTAGTTACGATTGTTCTATATGCTATGTACAGTTTTTACAATATTTTTGTAGTCTAAATACTGTATTATCAACTTTTGTCAGTTGTTTTCTGACGCTCATTCTCCATTGTCTCTGTCTCTAATTAGTAGGTCAAAGGTCAAGTGGAAACACCACGTTTTAGGATGATTATCAGAAATATAACGATGATAAAAAAAAGTTGAAAAAATAATAAATAGCACGGTACAAAACAAAATGATTTTATACAAACATTGTTGAATCTAAACTTTAAAAAATTATATATCTTTTATTCAAATGCTTAACACGCCAAAAGTTCAAGCTCCTTTTGGTGTTTTTCCCTGTTACATCCTGTTCTGATTATCCAGGGCTATAATCAGAAATATATGAAATATATACACACTAAATACAATTTCTATTTTATACCTTCTGGAAACATTTATTTACTTTCCATTTTGTATGTAATGTTTTACTTTCATTAAAAATGTACCGTGACTTTTGAAGTGTTTTTATTTTCTTTTCTTCTAAATTTCTCTCATCAGAAAATAAATTAACGTTAGCTAACCACAACGTAAACAAACAAGGTATAAACGAATTAGTCTTTAAAATTGGTGAACCTTTTGTCAACTCAGCAAAACAAACTTTGGGCGAAAGTTACATCAAACGGAATAAACAAACACATGGTACAAATAAGCCGATCAAACCGTGGTTTAATGGTGAATGTAACATGTTCAGACAAAATACAGAACATTGAAAGTAAATACAAACATTACAAGATTTCAAGATTTTCAAGATTTATTAGCAACCTCAGACACACACAGGTGTACATGTATAATACATTCAAATGGCAAGACAGGACATAATACATATATATAAATACACACATAATATGGCAAGACATAATAATAACGTAAATAAATACACACATAATATCACAAATATTTCATAACTTTCGTTAAGAAAATAGCTAGTTTTTTATGTACTTGTATATTACAAATAGACAATAAATCACCAAATTTATTCATATTAGGATTAGTTTTGTAATAATTCGGTATAAATTTTGATCTCAATTCTGATACAACTGGATGAACACATATAAATAATAAATGATATTCATCCCCCACCCCTTTTCCACATAAAGTGCATAATCGTTGTTCCCTTAATATTCCAGCCCATCTACCCGTTTCTATGGCAAGTTTCAGGTTTGAACATCTCAATTTTGTAATAAAATATCTCTCCGATGGAAAAAGTCGTAATAAATAACGTTCTAGACAAAATTCCTTTTTGAATAATGAATAAAAGTCCCCTCTTGACGTATTATGAATCTGTGAAAACCAATGTTGATAACATTGATCTGTAAGTCTTTGTTTAACCGTTAACTTCAACCAATCTATATCAACATTTTGTTGTTCAGTCCATAAATACCTCAATCCAGTCTCATCAAATATAGATTTCAAATAGCTAATCCATTTAAATTTGGTTGGGTTATTTCCGTGTAATTTTAATATTAATCTAAGTATAATATTAGAAATTTTGTTCTCTTTCTGTAACGTTTTACCCCAAAAAGTAACCATTCTTAGTTTTATTGAAATTTCCAGTGGGACCCTCCCCAACTCTCCATAAACCATGAAATTAGGCGTACTATTTCTAACTTTTAATAAATTTTTACAAAATTGCAAATGCGTTTTTTCAATATTATATTTATTTTCAAAACCCCATATTTCTGAAGAGTATAATAATATAGGTACTATTAATGTATCAAATAACTGTAATTGAAGATCTACGGGAAATGTGATATTTTTATTTTTCTGTACATAGCAAAAAGAGCCTTTTGTGCTTGATCGACTATTTTTTTCCTAGCTGAACAAAAATTTCCATTATAATTAAAAATAGTTCCTAAGTAGGTATGTGAATTTACAATTTCGATGGATTTACCAGAAATATGAAAATTCGTGTTTTGTTTTACTTTTCGTTTACTAAACACAATTATCTTAGTTTTTTTCTACATTGACTTCTAACTTCCACATCTGGCAATAGTGTTCAAAAACATTTAGTGCATTTTGCATACCCTCTTTTGTTTCTGACATAATAATAGTGTCATCAGCATAAAGCATTGCAAACAATTTTATATATTCACCAAGTGCTTCATTACAAGTAGATGTAATACATTCTAAATTTTGAATATTATTTTGTTCAAAGAATTCTTCTAAGTCATTTAAGAAGACAGCAAAAAGGAACGGGGGGAAATTTTCTCCCTGACGAACAACAGTATTACAATTAAAGAAACTTGACTTTTTCCCTTCATGTTTAATACATGACTCAATATTTTTGTACATGTTATATATAACATTGAAAATTTTACCAATTATATTAGATTTTTGCAGTTTCTGCCATAGCCCCACCCTCCAAACTGTGTCGAAAGCTCGCTTAAAATCCACAAATGTACAAAATATATTTTTTTCCCTGTGAAAAATATATAGAAAGAATGGAATGAAGAACACAAATGTTATCCACAGTCGAGTAGCCTTTTCTAAAACCAGTCTGCGACTCAGATAATAAGTCTATTTCATCCGAAAACGAAGTCAATCTTTCATTTAATATAGATGAAAAAGTTTTTCCTAAGCAAGAGTTTAAAGTTATCCCTCTATAATTACAAGGATCAGCAACCGATCCTTTATTTTTATATATATAGGTACTATAATACCAAGTGACCATAATTCAGGAACTACACCTGTATCAAAAACTAAATTAAACATTTTAAGATACAATGCCATAAGTACATGTGCAGTATTTTTAATGTATTCATTAAAAATATCATCAATACCACTTGATGTTTCATTTTTCAGGTTTCTTATACTCTTTAAAATTTCATTTTCTGTAATAGGGCTATTAAGTAACTGATATAATTCGTTTGGTAAATTATTAAAAACAAAAGCATTATCCTCAGTAGCATCATCAGCAACATTAATAGTCTGATTGATTTCTTTAAAGTATTCGTACAGTGAATCTATAGAAACGTCACTTTTCCTATTCTTTTTTCCCGCCCCAATTTCATTTAAAATTTTCCAAAACCATAAAAGTAAGCTTCTTTCATACTTTTTCTGTTTTCTTCATTTTTTAAGAAGCTATATCTTTTTCGTGCCTTGTGAAATTTTTTCCGACTTTCTTTACACTTATTATTGAAATAAGACTTATTATCACCTTTAGTAGTTCGAGCTTTTGTTTTTTTTACAGTTCCAAAAGTTTTAAGCGCCACTGATTTAGAAAAGTTACTAATATCCTCAAATACTTTATTCATTTCATTTTGTTCTACCCTCTCTTGTACCTCTAATATTTCCAATTTTGACATCAATTCATTTAGTTTACCTTCTTGATCATCTTTTACAAAATTTGTAAAATCTAAGCACTTTTTACCATCACATTTCACAAAATTTTCACTTTTTTCATTACAACAACCGTTTGTATTACTATTCAAATTCAGTGAAGCTTGAACAATTAAATGTACCCATAACTGACGTTATTTGACAATGTACATCAGAGATCAATGGATCAAAGTCTTGTATATTAAACTCCTTAATCAAAGGAAACAATTCAGAAGACAATAGTAAATAATCAATTACACTTGTATCATTGCATGTTTTATTTCCAATACCTTTATCCCTACAAAGTCTAGAGTTACCAATATAAATATTGTTTCTTTTACACATATTAATAAGTTTCTGCCCATAATTATTTACTGGACAATTACATTTTGTCACTCTTTGTAACGGGATATTACATCTGACTAAATTTTCATAATCATACATATAATCTATAATTTCATCATCTGAATTCAGGTTAAGAAAATTAAGTAAGTTTTCATCGGGAATTAAATAATCAGATAACGTCCCACTTTTTGCATTGAAATCACCTAAAAGTAAACAGTTTGAATCATTTTTATTTTTCAAAGATATTAATTCCCTCTCTAAATCATCAAAGGCCTCGTTCGAGGCAAACTTTGAGTTTTCGGGTGGTATGTACACACAACCCAGTAAACAATCCTTGTTTTTACCCATTATATCTTTAGATATTTTCACCCACTGAACAAATTCACTGTCAGTATCATAAAAATGTACAAAGTTTTCAAAAATATCCCGATAGATAATTACAATTTCCCCAGATTTTCTCTGACATTTATGTCTAATTTTTGAAAAGTACCTATAATTTTCAGGTAATGTCAATATATCAGTTTCATCGCGTTTAGTTTCAACAAAAACACAAATATAATATTTTTTTATCATATCTACAAAGTCTGGACAAATTAGTTTTTGCTTTATTCCACATACATTCAAGAAACAAAACTTTATTTCAAAATAGTTAACAGTTCGACCAAATTTGTCTGGTCCTCTTGCATCACACCCCTAGCGGACTGGCATTGGTTGTTGGTTAATGGCGGGTTCTGGTTGAGGAGCACGCTGTAATGGTCCTTGTGGACCCGGTATCGCTGGCCCTGGTGGTGGAGGCACGGAAACGAGTGTCCGATTATTTGGATATGCCTGCTGTTGTGCTTCCGGGCGGTTATCTTGAGCTGGTACCTGCGGTTGAGCTTCATAGAATCCCGGATAAAACCGTCTATGATCAACGTATAGTTTATCGTCCCGTAAGTATGCGACATGCCCTTTGTTTCGAGCATCTTTCATTATGGGTACCAACTGACGTCGCCTTTCAATTATTTCTTGAAGAAACTGCTTGTGCACGATATAGTTTCTATTTCCAGCTAGTTTCTCCTTCGCGGCTGCAAATACCTTTTGACGGTCCTTACGGCGCTCAAATTTTGCAACAATACTTCTCGGTCCATTATCTTGCCGTGCCCGTAACCTATGTACTACATAAAATGGGATATCCCCCTCAATTTCAAGCTCTGTTGCTATAAATGTTTTTAATTTTTCTTCCGTATCCTCTTGTTCTCTAAAATCGGAGACATCTGGTATACCTTTAAATATAAGGTTGTCGCGCATTGAGCGGGTTTGCATTTCAACAACTCGGTTTTTAAGATCTAGGTTTTCATTGCATTTTATTATTTTCCATTTTGATTGAGTTAATATTTTGTTCTACTGTCGTTGTTCTGGTCGTTGTTTCATTTATATAAATATTTTGGCTATTTATTTGACGTTGAATGTCGTAAATGTTTTTTTTTCCAAATTGTCATATTTCTTTTCCATAACATCAATTGTGTTGATAATCTGGTCCAACAAATCAAGTTTTTGAAGCTTTTGTGAACAATCAAACATAAATTTCTCAAATATTTCGTACATTGCTGGTAAATGAGGAGACTGTGGTGAATATATTAGCTGGGGTGGATTCCCGCTCAATGTGTTAGCCGGTGTGGTAGGGGGAGCCATAGGATAAGACTGGAATGGTGTACTAACTGGCATCGGGTTTCCGACCCTAAGACTACCCGATTGACCATTTATATACTGCATATTTTGTCCATATAATACACTATGAGTCTCATTTAACTGATTAGCTATAGATTTATGTGGTGTATTTGGGCAAGTAGTTCTTATGTTGTTTATATTCTTATTCACGTCCTTTGTTGAGTTAGATTGTTGTGGAGACTTACTTGTACTTCTTTTTCTCTTGTCCTATTGTTGTGGCGACTTACTTGTACTTCTTTTTCTCTTGTCCTATTGTTGTGGAGACTTACTTGTACTTCTTTTTCTCTTGTCCTATTGTTGTGGAGACTTACTTGTACTTCTTTTTCTCTTGTCCTATTGTTGTGGAGACTTACTTGTACTTCTTTTTCTCTTGTCCCCTTTATTTTTCTTTCCCATGAGTAGTATGAATAGTCACAAAATCACAAAAATGTCATTTACACGTAAATAGAACCAATTAAATATCTCCAGAACATTGAGAATTTAAGAATATATCGAGAGGCTTTTCACACCTGTCTGTCCTGTCCGCCATTTTTTTGATTGAGCAATGCATTTAAACAAGAACTATATGAAACAGAAAAACAATACAAAAAGAAAATAGACTCGAGCATGCAGAAACATGGGGGAAAATGCAACAAGAGATGCACAAAACTAACGGTCGCACAACACAAAAGAGTACTGGAAAATTTCAAATCGAGGCAAAAATACAAAACAACATGACATTCCAATCGATATTTTTTGGCGACTTTAAAAAAAACCCAATACACCACAAAGTAACATAGATCCACATAACCTACCAGAAATTGATCCAGATGTAATAAATCATGTAAATGAAGAAATAAATTCACACATTACTCGGGAAAAAATTATTAAAGCCATTAAAAATTTGACAGTAAATAAATCATGTGGCGACGATCATATCATACGTTCACATACAAGTTTTTTTGGGGTTTTTTTTTTATTCAATATTATTTTTGATCATGGTGTTATTTCTGATATTTGGCTTGTAGGATACATCAAACCATTAATATTGACCAAACGTTTGAATAAATACTCAAAAGAATTCTTTATTGTCAAAGAAAACCTGTGTGGATTCATAAATGGTTATTCAACAACACTCTCTTGTCTTTTATCTGAAATTTTATAAAAGAAAAAAGAAAAAGTTATACTGCGCCTTTATCGATTTTGAAAAGGCAGTCGACAAAGTATGGCGTGAAGTTTTGTGGTATAAACTATTGCTAAACATTATTTATGCATAGTCCGTTTGACTGCTATACATGTTCAAAATGTTATAAAAATTCTTAAAAATCAAATTTTCAAATCAACAATTTATTTTCCTTTTTCTTTTCCACTTTTCTTAATGATTTAAAATCCTTTTTTGAAAATAGACTGCAGTTATTGAACTACAACTCAATGTATTTTTCAAAATATTTTGTATGCTTTATGCAGATGACACTGCTCAAATGGTAGAACCCCCCGACAATCCACAACCACAACTTGATATTTTTTTTTTACGAAAATTGTCAGTACTGGAAGCTAAGCGTTTAATACAGAAAAAATGAAAGTCTTGGTGTTTGCAAAGGAGCGACTCCACCACAATTTATTATTTTCATTTATAGGAAAGGAAATAGGTATTGTTACTGAATTTAGTTATTTTTAGCCTAGGTTTTTTCAAAAAAGGTAATTTCCGACTTGCTAAAACAGCACAAGTTACAAAAAACATCAAATGTTATGCTTGAAGTACAGAAGAAGGACAAACTACACCATTGATCGAAAGAGTGTCAATTGGATCTTTTTGACAAAATTATTAGCCAATTCTTTTATACAGCAGTGAAATATGGTATTTCTCAAATAATGAAAGCATCGAAAGAGTTCATCTAAAGTTTTTCAAAATACTTTTAAATTAATGAAAATGTCAACACCAAGTTATATGATATATGGAGAATTAGAACATTACTTTATTGATATTGATATTAAAGTCCATATTATATCATATTGGACAAGATTGTTAACTGGTAAACAGCCAAAAGTTATCGTTGTTGATATACAAGTGTATGTATAATTTGAGTTTATGTGGTAAACAGCCAAAAGTTATCGTTTTTGATATACAAGTGTATGTATAATTTGAGT
>MJUT01019360.1:701971-723309 GCA_002080005.1 Gigantidas platifrons | reverse complement strand
AAAAAAAATGTCAACACCAAGTTATATGATATATAGAGAAATAAAACATTACCGTATTGATATTGATATTATATTATCAGCCTTAAAATGGGAGACATTGACACTTAAAAGGTAGTGAATCAATTGTACGGTTCCAGCTAAAATGGGAGACATTGACACTTAAAAGGTAGTGAATCAATGGTACGGTTTCAGCGGAACCGTACAATTGATTCACTACCTTTTAAGTGTCAATGTCTCCCATTTTAATGCTGATAATATTTTTGTACGAACTTCTCCGCGCACATCTTTAATTTCTTTGAGGTAATCTCCTCTTCTGATGTCGTTGCGAATCGTTTATTTGAAGCGTCCATCTTTGCATTTGTTTCAATACTGTATTGTCGATCAAAAGGTCACTGACCGTTATAATTGTGATATATTTTTAGAATCGTGTCCAAACATAGCCATTGCTATAAATAAAAGAATTTGGTTAACTGCTTGGAGGCGTGGCTAATTACTATAAACTTCATTCATAATGTACATGTAACTATGAATAAAATAATTTGCTTAACGCTTGGAGGCGTGGCTAATTACTATAAACTCATTCATAATGTAGCTATGAATAAAAGAATTTGTTTAATTGCGTGGAGGCGTGGCTAATTACTATAAAGTTCATTCATAACTAAGGTTTTTAAAAGATTTTCCCATCGTACAACAGATTTTCTGTATACACATCGTCTGTTAAAATGACGACTATTGCCAATGAAAAGGTCTCATTTGAGGTCAAGTTCGTACAAATCATATTTGGCAAGATTGTTAATTGGTAAACAGTCACAGTTATGGTTTTTGATATACAAGTGTATGTATAATTTGAGTTTATGTGGTAAACAGCCAAAAGTTATCGTTTTTGATATACAAGTGTATGTATAATTTGAGTTTATGTGGTAAACAGCCAAAAGTTATCGTTTTTGATATACAAGTGTATGTATAATTTGAGTTTATGTGGTAAACAGCCAAAAGTTATCGTTTTTGATATACAAGTGTATGTATAATTTGAGTTTATGTGACAATATCAACTTTAATTGAATTAAATATGTAAAAGGTGTACTTGATAATTGTGGTTATACTTATGCATGGGAGACATTTGAATTGATTTGATTTTTAAATATTTTGTGTGTGTTTAACGCCACTTTCATCAATATTTCAGCTCTATCATGGCGATCAGTTTTAGTGGTGGAAGAAGCAAGAGTACCCGGATAGAACCACCGACCATACTATATATATGATAGGCAAGCAACTAGTAAACTTTATCACTTGCGGCTGCGAATCGAGTGCACCATTTTTGTAATTTACAAAGCCGGGTGCTAACCCACGCCGTATTGGTGATAGCCTTGTATAAGTTGTTAGGTAATCCAACTACCTAACCCATTGAGCCACACGGGCCCTCTTGTATGGGAGACACAAACCTTTATAACCGATTATATATGTGGTCAAAACAAATAATAAAAGTTAGACTTCAAGATGAATTCCGACAATTTTTACTATCTACAGTATATATTTCGTCAAAAGGTTTAAACTACAGAATTTTCAAAGATACTCTGAAATATGAAAGTTATTTTAATTTTGTAGAAGACAAAGATAAAACTACTCTTCGCGGATTTAGAACAACAAATCACAAAGTGAACTACCCATTGAATGGAAAAGAGAATATAGAATTTGTACATTATGTTCAATAAATGAAACTGGCAATGGATTCCACTATTTATTTTTATGTAATCATTTTAATATCCAAAGAAAATTGTACATTAAAAAAAATATTTTTAGAAACAAACCCATAATTCTCTGGAATTCAATGAATTGATGACATCTAAAAATAAGTTAGAAAATGTATGACCTTCAAGTATTATGTAGATTTGTTGTCATCATGACGATTATGGTCCGGGTTTGGCTTTGGGACAGACACAAAAATGGGACTGTGTCAAATCGTACAACTAGAACCCAATCCTCTCACTCTTGAAATATTGATCTTCAACAGCAATCCATATTTATTTAAACCCATAACCCTCTTACCCGTCACGATAAAACTGAAATATTGTTGAAAGTGGCATTAAACGCCATAACCCCTAATCCTTCTATAGTTATATTGATAATTAATATTGCTTACAAAAAACCTCAACGTAGTGAATTTTATGACCAGACAAATGAAGACAGAAGACTTAATGACAATAAATAACTAGCTGAGAGACTCCATAATTGTCAGGTGACAAATCTATGTATTTGTTCCATGGAGTTTTATTATTATTTATCAACAATTTTTTATGCAAAAAATTGTAAAAATAACATAAATTTTATTATGTAAGTTTTATCACGTGTAACAGACGATAACACTGAAATATTGTTAAAAGTGGCATTAAACGCCATAACCCCTAACCCTTCTATAGTTATATTGATAATTAATATTGCTTACAAAAAACCTCAACGTAGTGAATTTTATGACCAAACAAATGAAGACAGAAGACTTAATGACAATAAATAACTAGCTGAGAGACTCCATAATTGTCAGGTGACAAATCTATGTATTTGTTCCATGGAGTTTTATTATTATTTATCATCCTTCCCTCCCGCTATATCTACCTGCTGGCTCCATAAGCAAAACTTGTATCAAAGTCCGCGTGAACTGAGCAGGACTTATCAACAGTCAGCAGGAGTTATCACCAAATTCTCCTAACATTTAAACGATAATTCCTGTAAAAGATGGCAAAAATAAATAAAATTCATCGACACCATTAGCTAGTTAACATTATTTATTTAAACATATATCAAATTAGGAACTGTCGTGTTAGAAATATCAACAAACATCGTCCTATAAAAATGTACTTTACACAATTCTTGATAACCTCTGCTGAGACGTCATAATTTTTTACATCATAGGAAGGTTGTGACGTCATGTTTTCTAAACCGGAACAAAACCTTTAATGAAAATGGGTGACTTTGATGTTTGTAATAAAAAAAACCCCCCAATGAATATCACAATTAAAGGAAAAATGCAACAATCTTAACATTTATATAAACCTGTAAAAATGAATGGTATATTTGCAAACTACTTATGAACTACGGTTTTAGGGAAGCGTATTTTGAATATTTTGAATCATGCAATTTTTCCCGCGAAAATACATATATAGATGTATCCGTGTTTATGGTTGATTTAAGGATGATAAATATGTCATCTGAATGTGAATATGATTGATACTGAAAAATATCAGCCTGCTCGACAGAATATGAGGTTTGTGACTCGTTCGCTTAGCTCACTCGCCAACAAACTTCATATTCTGGCTCGGCAGGCTGATATTTTCGGTATCAATCAGTTCACATCCAGATAACATATATAATACTGAAAGAACATTACGGCTGTATTTGTCTGCCGTGACTGATATCGATATCATCACCCCTTTATCATACCCCTTAAAATGATATTGATCATAAAATTTCAAAATTTCAATTTCTTTAAAAAAAATTTCATAAATTTCAAAATTTTCAAAATTTCAAAATTTCAAAAATTTCAAAAAAAAATCAAAAATTAAAAAATTTAAACAAATCCCAAAATTTCAAAAAAGATTAAAAAATTTCAACAAAATTAAAAAAATTTCATGAAATTTCAAAATTTTCAAGAATCTTATGTAATAAAACAATTACTACACTTGAACTTGATCAATATGGGAAAAAAACAGTGAAATGTAATAAAACAATTACGGCCTCGGTCGATATTGCTTTTAAGTGTTCCATAAAGGTTCATAATACAGAACAAGACATTCTCATGTTTAAGTATATGATAAACATAATATGATATGGCTCTTTCCGTATCACATCCCGTATCAAACCTCGACCAATATCATCCCTCGAGCTAAAGCTCTCGGGATGATATTGGTGTCTCGGGTTGATACGGGATGTGATACGGAAAGAGCCATATAATATTCTCTATTTTTATCAACGATTTTTTATACAAAAAATTGTCAAAATAACATACATTTTATTATGTAAGTTTTGTCACGTGTAACAGCCGATAAAACTGAAATATTGTTGAAAGTGGCATTAAACGCCATAACCCCTTATCCTTCTATAGTTATATTGATAATTAATATTGCTTACAAAAAACCTCAACGTAGTGAATTTTATGACCAAACAAATGAAGATCGAAGACTTAATGACAATAAATAACTAGCTGAGAGACTCTATAATTGTCAGGTGACAAATCTATGTATTTGTTCCATGAAGTTTTATTATTATTTATCAACGATTTTTTATACAAAAAATTGTCAAAATAACATAAATTTTATTATGTAAGCTTTGTCACGTGTAACAGACGAACTACTGTAAACGTGACGAACTTTCACTTTAAAAAAAGAAGAGATATTGAAATTAAGCGAACGAGTGAGCAAATGTTGGTTAACACCAAGTAAAACTTTTTATAACTATTATACACAGGTACTTGTCTATGGGGCCATCGTGGTCTTGATAGTATGGTAGTTGGATTTATAACTAACTATGCAATCGACTCCTATCACCACTGATGTTGTGATTTCGACTACCGCCCAGCGAGGTGTACTTGATAAACATTATGTAAAAAAGTTTGTGGCTTTCTCTGGGCACTCCGGTTTCACCCGCCAATAAAACTGACCGCCACGATATAACTGACATAGTGTTGAAAGTGGCGTTAAATACCATAACCCTCACCCCCTCACCCTCCATCAATGTATCTTTACTATCCACACGAATAATTGGACTTTTATAGATCTTCCCAGCAGTACTTTGTTCGTCCACGCTAGTCATCACAACATCGATGTGATTGATATTGATATTAAAGTAGCATCGTTGTTACTGCATGTATTGAACGAGAACTAAATGCATTTTTCAAAATATTTTGTATGTTATATGTAGATGA
Source organism: Gigantidas platifrons (assembly GCA_002080005.1). Lineage (NCBI taxonomy): Eukaryota > Metazoa > Mollusca > Bivalvia > Mytilida > Modiolidae > Gigantidas > Gigantidas platifrons. Next base: position 718,394 of record MJUT01019360.1, on the reverse strand, counting down.
CACTGCTCTAATGGCAGAATCCCCTGATGAACTACAACCATAACTTGATATCTCTGCTAATATTGTCTGTCCTGGAAACCAACCGTTTTAATGTAGAAAAAACAAAAGTCTTGATGTTTTCAAAGAAACGAGCAAATTAGTATTTCCATACAATGGAAATTAGATATTGTTACTGAATTAAGTTGCTTAGGCCTACTTTTTTTGTTCAAAAACAGGTAATTTCGACTTGCTAAAGCAGTACAAGTTGCATAACATCAAAGCTATGCTTGAAGTACCGAAGAAGGATAAGAAGAGTTTGAAGATACCAAAGGGGTACACAGAATACACAAAAGGACAACCAACGATCTACAAAACATAAACATAAAACTATTTATCGATGGATCTTTTTGCCAAAATTACCAGCCAATTCTTTTATACGGCANAAAGGTAGTGAATCAATTGTACGGTTTCAGCGGAACCGTACAATTGATTCACTACCTTTTAAGTGTCAATGTCTCCCATTTTAATGCTGATACTATTTTTGTACGAACTTCTCCGCGCACATCTTTAATTTCTTTGCGGTGATCTCCTCTTCTGATGTCGTTGCGAATCGTTTATTTGAAGCGTCCATCTTTGCATTTGTTTCAATACTGTATTGTCGATCAAAAGGTCACTGACCGTTATAATTGTGATATATTTTTAGAATCGTGTCCAAACATAGCCATTGCTATAAATAAAAGAATTTGGTTAACTGCTTGGAGGCGTGGCTAATTACTATAAACTTCATTCATAATGTACATGTAGCTATGAATAAAAGAATTTGTTTAACGCTTGGAGGCGTGGCTAATTACTATAAACTCATTCATAATGTAGCTATGAATAAAAGAATTTGTTTAACGCTTGGAGGCGTGGCTAATTACTATAAACTTCATTCACAATGTACATGTAGCTATGAATAAAAGAATTTGTTTAACGCTTGGTGGCGTGGCTAATTACTATAAACTCATTCATAATGTAGCTATGAATAAAAGAATTTGTTTAACTGCGTGGAGGCGTGGCTAATTTCTATAAAGTTCATTCATAACTAAGGTTTTTAACAGATTTTCTGTATACACATCGTCTGTTAAAATGACGACTATTGCCAATGAAAAGGTCTCATTTGAGGTCAAGTTCGTACAAATCATATTTGGCAAGATTGTTAACTGGTAAACAGTCACAGTTATCGTTTTTGATATACAAGTGTATGTATAATTTGAGTTTATGTGACAATATCAACTTCGATTGGATTAAATTTGTGAAAGGTGTACTTGGTAATTGTGATTATACTTATGTATGGGAGACACAAACCTTTATAACTGATATGTGGTCAAAACAAATAATAAAAGTTAGACTTCAGGATGAATTCCGACAATTTTTACTATCTACAATTTATTAATCGCCAAAAGGTTTAAACTATAGAATTTTCAAAGATACTTTGAAATATAAAAGTTATTTTAATAATTTAGAAGACATAGACTTAACTACTCTTTGCAGATAAGAACTAGAAACCATAAACTACCAATGGAATACAAATATATAATGAGAATACAGAATTTGTACATTATGTTAAAAAAATGAAACCGGTTTTTAGTGGGGTTCGTGTTATTCGATCTTTAGTTTTATGTGTATGTTTTATAGATCGTTGTCTGTCCCTTTGTACTTTTTTCTTTTGGTCATTGTGTTGTCTGTCCTTCGATTTACGGATTCTGATTACCACTTTAGTATCTTCAAACTCTTCTTAGAACAACAAACTATAAACTATCATTTGAATATGCACATATACAAAGAGAAGATATAATTTGTACATTATGTTCAAAAAATGAAACTGGTGATGAATTCCACTATTTATTTTCATGTGATCATTTTAATAATCAAAGAAATTGTACATTAAAGAAAATGTTAGAAACAAACCTAATACTCTGAAATTCAAGGAACTGACAACATTAAAAAATAAATATGACCTTCAAGAATTATGTAGATTTTTTGTCATCATAAATAAAGGTGTGTGCCCTCCCAGTTAACCGAACAGAAAGGCTACAAAACAGTACATGTGAATATTGTTAGTTTATGAGAATGCAATATATATAAGTAGCTATAGTGTCACAATAACTCCGAAGCCCGGTATTCACCGCTGATAGAATACATTTTGCATATGTTAATAACTTGGAAAGAGATTTCGTGGAGCATTTGGTAGACCCACTTGCATTATTTCATTAAGAAGGGAAGTTGGGATCCATAAAACTACTCAGCCAAAAAGGGAGTGGTCATGTATTGAATTTGCCTGTTTCTACTACTATTTTTCTACTGAATTTTGGAACTATTCCGACCCTACAGTGGGATATTTTTTGTTTTTCATTTTTCTTAAAATATTTTGATATCAAATAACACCCAGCTTTGACTCCGAACATTTGAATATAATGCAAATGAAGATATCTAATTGAGTGCGCCTCTGAAATAACCTTCATCATGTACGTTCATAGTCAAAAGATTAGACAGTCAAATGATCTAAATATGTCTTTAGGAGCAAGTAAACAAAATAGTTATTAAAAAAATATTTGGTTTTCAATGTGTACATGATGAAGGTTATTCCAGAAACGCGTCATGCGCACTAAATTTGATATCTACGGTTTTATTGTCATGGTAACTACATAAGCGAAAGATTATCAGATGACCCACTTACCCCTTGATCAAAGCAAGGGTCATATTTATATGATTAAATATTTTCGATATAAAGTCAATGACAGACATCAGTCAAGGTGTTATCAACTATCTCTCATCTTAAATTATTGTGGGCCCGCGTGGCTCAATGAGTTAGGTAGTTGGATTACCTAACAACTCATACAAATCTATCACCAATACGGAGTGGGTTCGCGCCCGGCTTTGTAAATTACAAAAAGGGTGCACTCGACTCACAGCCGCAAGTGATAAAGCTTACCAGTTGCTTGCCCATGGTCGGTGGTTCTCTCCGGGTACTCCGGCTTCTTCCACCACTAAAACTGGTCGCCATGATATAGCTAAAGTATTGCTGAAAGTGGCGTTAAACACCAAAAATCAATCAATCAATCAAATTATTGAACACAAGCAAAACATACAATACATATCGATGACGATTAAGGTCCGGGTTTGGCTTTGGGACAGACACAAAATGTGGCTGGGTCAAATCGTACAACTATAACCCAATCCTCTCACTCTTGAAATATTGATATTCAACAGCAATCCATATTTATTTACACCCATAACCCCGTCTTACCCGTCACGATATAACTGAAATATTGTTGAAAGTGGCGTTAAACGCCATAACCCCTAATCCTTCTATAGTTATATTGATAATTAATATTGCTTACAAACCCCCAACACAGTGAATTTTATGACCAGACAAATGAAGACAGAAGACTTAATGACAATAAATAACTAGCTGAGAGACTCCATATTGTCAAGTGACAAATCTATGTATTTGTTCCATGGAGTTTTATTATTATTTATCAACGATTTTTTATGCAAAAAATTGTCAAAATAACATAATTTTATTATGTAAGTTTTGTCACGTGTATAACAGATGAACTACTGTAAACGTGACGAACTTTTCTCACTTGAAATAAAGAGATATTGAAATTAAGCGACCGTGTGAGTGCGTGTTGGTTAGCACCAAGAAGTGCTTGAAGATACCAAAGGGGTAATCAGAACCCGTAAATGGAGTTCGAAGAAGGACAGACAACACAATGACCAAAAGAAAAAGGACAAAATGATAAACAATGATATACAAAACATACATATGAAACTAAAGATCGAGGAACAGGAACCCCACTAAAAATCGGGAGGGAACTTTGGTGTTCCGGGGGGCAAGCAGTTCCTGCTCCAGTAGTGGCACCCGTGAGCACTTTTCAAAACTGTTAAACATATGCGCTTGACTCGATCAACGTATCTTTGCTATCCACACGAATATTTGGATTTTTATAGATCTTCCCAGCAGTACTTTGTTCGTCCACGCTAGTCATCACAACATCGATGTGATTGATATTGATATTAAAGTAGTATTGTTGTTTAAAGGCATATTGTCTACCAATATCGTCATTTTTCATACCCAAAATTATTGTCGTTTTCCGTCCTGACCTTCATAAAATGAAGATTAAACACCGAATTATTGGCGAATACGCTACGAAACGTTAAGATTCAAACAACATTAAACGAGCGTGACAATTTGAAGTGTTTGAATCTTATCTCCCTTAACCAGTGGAAACGCTTCTAAATTTCGGAGAATTATTTTTGAAAATATTCATAGTTTCAATTCTTGGATTATAAGGGAAACATGACAGTGAGTTTATTTATTTATTGTATATAAACTGTTTAAAGACGAATACATGAAAATAACGTCTACACATTTTACAAAAACATTGCCTTATACCCAGTGTGTATTGCCCTAGTCCTGATTACCACTCACTCGACTTGTCACTACTAGTGGACTGGTCGCGCTCGACGATTCTCTGAGTACAGTACAGTTCAGGTGAAACATTACGTAAACACCGTTCTATTGTGGTATAAATACAGTACGGTAAAGGTAAAACATTACAATGGATGAAGGTGCGTGGAGAAAACTCACACCGATTTCTAAATTGAAATACCTAGAGGCAGAGAAAAATATAAAGAAAACGCATTTGGAAATAACTAAAACCATGTCAATCACCGAACTAAAAGCGTTGAAAAAGCATGAATATAGAGATCTGATGAAAAAAGAAATGTACGATATGGTTCCACAGCTTACTGAGACTGTTGTCCACACCGCTTGTCATTATATCTCCAACGCTGTGAGCAATCTCCGAGATTACCTTCTCAGAGAACGAAAGAGAGGGACCAAACCTTCGATCGATAGTAAAGGAGATCCTGTTGTAGATCAGATATTACCGAAAAATCTTTCTGAATCTTTCCAGAAAATATCAATTTCGGACGATAATTTGGATGATACATTCAATGGTGACATACATGATGTTATGCTTAGCACAGATGATAGCATCACAATTGAAAAAGAAATAGCAGCAAGTAGCGTTGATAAAATCACCAAACCTAAAGCTAAATCGGTCCGCAGTAAAAACCAAGATGAATCAACTACGAACAAAATTGAATGTATCTGCAAGGCAACATCTAATGACCACAGTATGATCAAATGTGACTGGTGTCAAGAATGGTACCACGATTCATATATGGGAATCAACCGTAACGATCAGATAGGATTTTGGGTCTGTGTTTTATGTAGAAAACTCCCACAGACTGTCAACAAAATCGAATCATTACTGGAACAAGTTGTCAAGACGAATGGTGACTTGTTAGACAAACTAACAAAGAAAACTGAAGAGCTATTTCTGTTACAATCTGAAAATGATCGTCTACGTAACATCGTTAACCGCTCAAATGCATGGAATGCAGTCTCTATGACGACTATATGTACACCGTCGATAACTAGACCCAAGAAGAAAAGAAAAAACCGTAAACAGAGCGTAAATCCTAAAGAAACAGGGCCCGACGATTCAGACTCTGTGAGTGAAGTAGCTGATAGTAACATTGACGTCCAGAATATCAGCGATACGGATGGAAATTATTCATATCTACCCGACACAGAAGACTCTACGACTGACGCGAAACGACTTCCGGCTGAACGTAAAAGAGTCAAAGGTACATTACTAGTAGGTAGTTCTATAATAAGGGATATTAATAAGAAATAAATTGATATTGATATGGATCCTATTTGCATTCGTGGTGGTAAAGTACATGACGTTACTGAGCTCCTTCTGCATCTACCTAAGGACACGAAGCTTGAAAACATGATTATACAGGTTGGCAGCAACGAATGTTGCAGTAAAGATTTTGATCTTAACATATTCTCTGAAAACTACAAAATGTTAATAACTGTCGCGGAATCCATCAGTAACAATGTTGTTCTGTCTGGTTTATGTCCCAGGTTAGATGATAACAATGGTAACATTAGTAAGGGAAACATATGTATAGCTCAGATAGCAAGTGATGAGAACCATTTATACATTGACAATGACTTTCATTTTAGATTGTTGAATGGTGCTGTAGATATATCATTATATAATCGGGATGGTGTTCACTTGAATGTGAAGGAAGTAGCCAAACTTGCCAAGAACCTGTCCATCTCGTCCACTGGTGAACACAAGACACATGCATATAACGGTAACAGATTACGCCAATTTGTTGAAGCAAGCGAACTGTGCGTAGCAAGCTGCCTGAAGTGCTGTGACGGCTTATACACGCGAATACTAAATAATCAAAAATCTACTATTGATTATGTTTTATTATCTAATAACTTGTTGGATATTGTTACACAGGTACTGGTTGACGAAAATGGTACCTTCGACCTACACAGTGACCATGTAATAATTCGATTGAATATTAAAGTAAATCTCACAGAAAAGAAACTTAAACCAGAGCCAAAATATATCTGGAAAATAAACGATAAAACTGATTGGGACTCTTTTCGTGATACTTTACAAAAACACCTAGAAATATATGGGAATGAAATTGATTCTACCTCTGATATAAATGAAATATGGTCTCAGTGGAAAAATTGTATTGATAAATCCGCAAGTGAATCAATAGGTAAGGCTAAGAAGACAGATCGTTATCGAGATTGTTGGGATAAAGAACTTGATAAATTGATTAAAGAAAGACGCGAATGCAATCGTCTAAAAAGGATTCATAACAAAACACGTGATTCAAACAGTGAAAGCGGAAAATGCATATCACAAGTTTATCAAATCCGTAAGCGTAAAGTTCAAGAAGCCATTAAGAGAAAAGAAAGTCAAGCTAAATTGAAACTCTTTCACGACAGATGCATAAATTCTACAAATAAAGTAAAGGGTTTTTGGAATTTTTTAAAAGGCAAGCGTGAAAGCACTTTCCCCTCCCAACTAATGAATCCAGAAAATAAATCCGAAACATTTACCGAGGGTAAAGATATAAATTCAGTTTTGTGTAATCATTTTAACTCTTTTGGCAAGGAATCTTCTATAGACCTAAAGTTGAAGGAAGAAATTAAAGACTTTCTTTCTAATGTTAATGATAATGAAGTGTCCGTAAATTCGCCAATTTTGGTAAAATTTAGTAAAGAGCTAATAGGAAAAATCGTTAATCGCCTTCATTCTGGTAAATCAAGTGGCATTGATGAAATACCGAACGAATTTTTGAAATTTGGTGGTGAACCACTTGTCAATTCATTAGTCGATTTATTTACTGTCATCGCGGACTTGGAAACTATTCCAGATGAATGGGGAAAATGTATTATTAAACCCTTACATAAGAGTGGCACGATCTTCGACATTGATAATTACAGGGAGATAACTCTTACTTCCAATGTTTATAAAGTGTATTCCAAAGTCTTGGAAGAAATTGCAATGAACTATCTCGAGGAAAATAATGTTTTGGGTGAAGTTCAAGGTGCTTTTAGGAAAGGTAGGCGAACGGAGGATCACAGTTTTACATTACAGGGCATATGTTCTATTCGTAAATAAAAAAAATGTAAAACTTTCTTGGCATTCCTTGACTTGTCTAAGGCATTTGATAGATTTTGGCGTGACGGGATTTTTTACTTACTTTGGAAAAATGGGATACAAGGCAAATGTTGGAAATTACTTAAGTCGCTTTATAGCAAAGTTTCCAACAAAGTTTTATTTGGTTAACATGAAACAGAGTTCTTTGACCAGGAGTTTGGATTGAAACAAGGATGTGTTCTTTATCCTACCCTTTTCTCAGTTCTAATGAATGACTTGGTAAGTATGTTGAAAGATTCCGGTATGGGTATTGAATTAGCATCAGAAATGATTAACTGTCTACTGTTTGCTGATGATATTGTACTCATTGGTAAGACAGAAGAAGAACTACAGTCATTACTAACAACAGCTGGTATCTTCGCCTCTAAATGGAATATGAAATTTAACGCTTCAAAATCTAAAGTAATGGTTATTGGTAAGCGACTTGATAAAAATAAGGAATGGAAACTGGGAAACTCTATTTTAATCGAAACTAATGATTATAAATATCTTGGTGTGTACTTCTCGAGGTCGCTTTCATTTTCCTACCATATAAATTGTTATCTAAAAGCAAATTTTGAACGTAAGTTTAATTATATGATTAAACTACTTGGAGAACATGCTGTATGGATGCCATCCGCTTTATCCTCCAAAGGTATGCTCGAAACGTGGCAATATAAAGCAGCTAAATTAATTTTTAACACAAATATGACCATTCCTAAATCGGCTCTCTTCTTAGAATTAGGTTGGGAACCTATCAATGATTTCCTTGACAGGCAAAGAATATCGTATTTCTCAAGGCTAAAAAATTTGGCTTGTACGAGACTTTGTAAAATTGTTTTTGATGTACTAAAAGATTCACTGTCCTATCCTAAATGGGATTATCTTAATAATGTACGTAGGGTTTTTGAAAATGCTGGTTTAGACCATTATCTTAACTCTGATGTAAATATGATTACTTTTAAGAAATTCTTTGGCGAATATGTACGAAACAGAGAAATTACCAATGCTTAAAGTAAAAGTAGCTTGACAAATTACATCCACTTCCCTATAATGTTTGGAAAACAGCCATACTTATTAAATTTACTGGAGTTCCAACCAACCAGACTTAAAATGTTAGCCCGCACGAATACGCTGCCTATAAACTCTGTTCTACACAGAATGAAACTTCACACAACGTCGGTTTGTGAAATGTGTAGCAGTGGTTCCGACGAAGATTTATTCCATTTCATATTAGACTGCCCGGAATACACGCCAATACGTAACAATTGTCTCAATTTAATTACCGAACGATTTCCTGATCTTGCTTTCTTAGAGTTGTCGCCCTTAGACAAAATGCAATTTTTAATTGGAGATGTTAGTTTTAGCCTAGATACAAATATTGGTCTATTTTTTGACAAAATAGGAAAAACCATGTTACAACAAATGTTTTTACGCAGGAAGTCCTTTTTAGAAAAGAACACAACTATCTGTGATAATGCAATCCCTGTATCAAGGTTTTAAGCTTTTTTTGCATGTGTTTTAGAATATATAATGTATTGTCTTTTTATGCACTGAATAAGCTTTTTGCATGTTTTAGAATGTATAATGCATTGTCTTTTTATGCACTGAATATGTTTTATTAAGCTATGTGTTGAAATGAAAATCTTAAAGATGCTTCGTTGTAACATATTTTATGAACTTTATCATATATCATTTATATTGCATGTCATATGTATTTTTTACTTAAAATGTTTGTATATAGTACATATTTGTTTGTATGATCAATGTTAGACGCACCTGCAGGTACCCCGTCTGCAGGTGCCCCCGTTGTAAAGGGGTAGCTCTGAATAAATAAATATATATATATATAACAGTATGTTCCTTACATCAAAGCTAAACCCCCGAGAGTTCCGAACTTCCGTTTTTATAGGTGGCGCTGTTACTTTCACTTTGAATTGTTGTCATCCTGGACAATAATTCCGTTAACGATAGTTTTGGGTCTTTTTTGTCAAAAAGAAAAAAGAACACCCAATCGTATCTTTTGCAGCATAACTGTTTAATGATAGTTTAAATAAATCATTTATGGACAGTCAAAATTGTTCAACAAAATCGTAGACAATATGACTTTAAGCTTATTAACATTACAAAATTATTTAAATATGGAAGCATTATTTTACTTTCACAGTATAATAGGGTGTACAAGCGAACGCACCAGACGATTACTAAAGCAATACAAAAAAATCACCTATTTATCTAACATTGGCCATACAACTGTACTTTGAAACTAAGTCCGTTTCTATTATTTATATATTCATGTACTTTGATAATAAATGCTAATACTAAATAAAATTGTGTTGTTATTTATATACTATTTATTACATACTTCCGACATCTAGAAAAGAGACACCCATATTGGCCCGGGCCGATATGGAAATGATCTTGTAGTAATCCAATAACCGGTTATTTTCCCGGGGGTGAAAATATGGACAGTTTATTTCCGGTCATATTGGTCATACAAAAATGCCTTTATTTTAACTAAGTATGTAATAAGTAACAATATCACTATTGTATGTACCAAATGTTTGTTACTTTTAGACAAAAGTCCCTAACAATATACTAAGAAAGGTTTGAAGATACCAAAAGCCAGAAATGATAAACACCATTTTCAGCAAGATGGACAAAAGAAAAAGCACAAGGACAAAAACAAATTTTCTACAAAACACTACACAGAAATTGTAAGTTTGAGCATCATGAAATTTGAGTAAACTTTTGCGAGAATATCAGAGACATGATTTAAAAATTATACCAGAGAAAATATTTTGATGCGTATCTACCATTGAAATAATTTTCTTTTTCATTATAAAATGCTATATTGTTTGAAACTTTTGTTTTTTTAGCTATCAGTCTCAAACGGAGTGGTTGGAGAATGATACTGTTGTACTTGACGGGGTGTTTCCTGGTCAGCCTATCAGGAGTGGTAGGACACGGAAGTAATTTAATATCAGATTATGAAAAGTCAGCTATAATTGAAGCAACACATATGGTTGATGGATACTACAACTGGATGTCAACAGAAGGAAAAAAACAAACAAGTATAGTAGCCTTCCTTATTTCATATTTAAAATTTTGAATTGAAAGAAACCTTTGTAAACCCCGTCCACTCGAACACTGAACCATCACCTTTTCTCAGAATGTTATCAGATCACCCAAAATTAACACTTGCTTTCTTCAAAACCAGTTACCTTTACATTGGTATTGATATGAGAACTGTAAACTATAGACGGAAAATATGTATGCCTCAGCTTTCAATAGAGAAACCTCTTAGCTATCTATAGGGAATATGTATGCCTTAACTATCAAAAGAGAAATGTGATGCCTTTACAACCCATAGAGAATTTTCATGCCTTAACTATCAAAAGAGAAAGGTGATACCTTTACAACCCACAGAGAATGTTCATGCCTTAACTATCAAAAGAGAAAGGTGATACCTTTACAACCCACAGAGAATTTTCATGCCTTAACCATCAAAAGAGAAAGGGGATACCTTTACAACCCACAGAGAATTTTTATGTCTTAACCATCAAAAGAGAAAGGTGAAGCCTTTACAACCCACAGAGAATTTTTATGTCTTAACCATAAAAAGAGAAAGGTGATGCCTTTACAGCCCACAGAGAATTTTCATGCCTTAACAATCAAAAGAAAAAGGTGATGCCTTTACAACCCACAGGTAATTGTCATGTCTTAACTATCAAAAGAGAAAGGTGATGCCTTTACAACCCACAGAGAATGTTCATGCCTTAACCATCAAAAGAGAAAGGTGATACCTTTACAACCCACAGATAATTTTCAAGCCTTAACTATCAAAAGAGAAAGGTGATGCCTTTACAAACCACAGAGAATATTTATGTCTTAACCATCAAAAGAGAAAGGTGATGCCTTTACAACCCACAGAGAATTTTTATGTCTTAACCATAAAAAGAGAAAGGTGATACCTTTACAACCCACAGAGAATTTTCATGCCTTAACAACCAAAAGAGAAAGGTGATGCCTTTACAACCCACAGATAATTGTCATGTCTTAACTATCAAAAAGAGAAAGGTGATGCCTTTACAACACACAGAGTATTTTCATGTCTTAACTATCAAAAGAAAAAGGTGATGCCTTTACAACCCACAGAGAATGTTCATGTCTTAACCATGAAAAGAGAAAGGTGATACCTTTACAACCCACAGAGAATTTTTATGTCTTAAGCATCAAAAGAGAAAGGTGATGCTTTTACAACCCACAGAGAATTTTGATGTCTTAACCATAAAAAGAGAAAGGTGATGCCTTTACAACCCACAGAGAATTTTCATGCCTTAACTATAGTCCGTTTGACTTCTATAAATCTTTAAAAAAAAAATTCTTAAAAAGCCAGTTTTCAAATCAACATTTTTTTTTCTAGATGTTTGTTAATATATGATATATACGAACTCTGACAATTAATTTCAAAATTTTTGGTCCATTATTAAAAAAGTTACCCATTAGGTCTCCATGTTAATCATATTGACTAAAGTATACAAATCTGGAGGGAGTGAGTACAAATACCAGACTGTACCATGTGACATAGGACAATTAAATATCAAAGTACATAATAACAATTGACTATCATCTATGGGCAGTTAATGAAAAGCCTTTTGATAATTAAGTGTACTATGTCAAATGGTACAATGAAATATTCATTGAAAGCACATGTCTATTATATTGTTTTCATGACTTGGCTATTATTACACTATTTGTATTCACTCCATCTATATTTTTACACTTTAGAAAATATAATTAACATAGAGACCTAATGGGTAACTTTTTTAATAATGGACCAAAAATTTTGAAATTAATTGTCAGAGTTCGTATATATCATATATTAATAAACATCTAGAAAAAAAATTGTTGATTTGAAAACTGGGTTTTTAAGAATTTTTTTCTGAAGATTTATAGAAGTCAAACGGACTATACCAACAGAGAATGTATTTAAACAAATTTTATCTGAGCTAATTATTCTTATTTTATTTTTTTTTCATTTCAGTTGCGGGATCCATTCAGCACGGCAAGCGACCATATCACTCGCTGTCTTTAATGTACTTATTCACAAGATTGGCAGCAAGACCAGAGATACCGGATCAGTTGGCACGGTCTGCTCGAATAGCTAATTTGGCTACATATCTTCTGGCTATCAGGTAGAACTTATAATGACACCAACTTATCATGTTATATGTAAATGACATAACAGCGAAGTTTTAATAATTTTAATGACTTAATGTGCACGACCCTTTCTGGAATAACTTTCATTAAAGTAAGCTCACAATCAAAAGATTAGAAAGTCAAATAATTAAAAAAAATCTTTATGCGCAAGTAAACCCAAAGAGAATAGCCAAATAATCGGCTAAGGCCATCTATACCCGAGGGAGGAGAACCTTAGTTTGATAAATAATTGCATTATTAAGGAACTGTAAATTTAAATGATACCGTAGATATATCTAATAACCGATGTCAGTGCCGAAGCATTGATCACTGGGCAGATATACTTGTATAACCATAGAAACACATCATGGTGTGTGCAACCGAAAAGTAAAACTACCGACATGAGGGAACATTGAAAATACGGATGGACAGAACAACACACAAAGTTTGTATCTTGGACACGTTTTTCATGGATGATAAATAAAATCCATTTCACTATTAGAAAGAAACTTACTCTTCGTTTCTTTGTAGCAAGTTAACAAGAATATTCCAATTCCTTTGAATCTAGTGTATTATGAAAAGAAAGTTTAAACAGTGATAGTGAATAATTCAAATAATATCAACAAAACGAACAATCACCTCTGACCTCTGACCTCAATTCATTGAACATAAAATAAGACGACGACATATGACGCTGTACATCCACTTGATGTTTTGGGACAGACAAAAAATATAGGGGGGTTAAACCTGTAAATGACATCCCAATCCTCCCCTCTTGATAGTTGGATAAATGATTTGAGCTGAAAAATCTATTATTCCGTAGTACATTGTATTCTTAGAATCTCGTAAATATTTATTTTCCCATTGTTAGAAATTGATCATTTACGAGTTCGTATAAAGCGGTTAATATTATATTTTTATTTTTTGCAGAGGTGCAAAACCTAACTTTAAATCATTTCAAGCAAATATGGCCCCAGTTTGTGCAGTGCCAAGGATAAAATGTGATCCGACGTTGTGCTACAGAACCATAGATGGCACTTGTAACAACCTGAACTTCCCTTTATGGGGGAAATCTTTGACATCTCAAGCTAGATTTATACCTCCAAGCTACGGTGACAGTACGTGTTATAATATTACAAAAGCCAGTTTTCAGCTTTAATGCCATACCTATATTTTTGTGCGTAGCAAATTCATATTATTTCTACTTTGGTAGGTGTGAAACAGACGTAAATGGGTACGGAGACTTATTTCTGATATATATATATATATACAAATGTAGGTATATACTAATTATCCGTCTATATACACCACAAATACTTGTTTTCGAAATCATATCAAAGTAGCACCTGCTTGACCTATTGAGTGCGAATATTAATAACATAAATAGCTTGAATTTGGACGATGTCAAAAGTACATGTTGCAACGTTTCAGTTTTTTGTAAGACTTCGTAGTATATTCGTAAAACATGGTATCATTGTGACAAAGAATAAGAACATTTACAAACAAAAGAAAAAAAACAAAGAAAAAAACAAAACAGCAAAACAAAAACAAATACAAAAATACCCCCCCAAAAAAGCCAGTAAAAAAAACCTAAAAAAAAAACAAACCCCCCCCCCAAAAAAAAGTAACGAACCCCAACCTAGTAATTGTATGACTTCTGGCTTAATGAAACTATGAAGGTTTATTATAGACATTTGTAGAAGCAATGGAGAACATTCACCCCTTTTCTCATCAGATGGCGTCACTGTACCAACGGTGGTTACGAAAACGTTTGTTTTCAGATAAACGCTTGTAACCAATGTAATCAAATGGCAATATCATTACCTACATGGTGTCCTTGATCTGAAAACGTTACGTAATATGACGGCGTGCACGGCATATAGAAAGGACGGAAGTGATCATAAAAGATTTTAATATGATATCTCCTATACCCTTTTTCTAGTTTATTTCACATTGACCGGTAACAATCATAGGACCCAATGGCAATGTCGATGTAAAATTGCACACGTGTGTTTTTTGTTTTTTGTTTTTTGTTTACTTCATTTGGGTCTAATCATAGACTAATGTAAATTTGCACACGCGTTTTTCAGACATAATTGAACCAGGTTGGAAATTATAAACATGTTTTTTTTTCACACTGTATATGGTCTATGTAAAATTGCATACTCGCTTTTGCATCAAATGTTTGAAGATCATCCCCACTTGCGCAAGGGCAGGCAAATGCAATACAGTGACCAAAAGAAAAAGGACAATCATTGCTATACAAAACACTACACAGAAAACTATCTTTTATCCCACAGTCATATTTTTTTCCACAGGAAACAAAAATCAGATTTTGAATTTTTGGACATAAAAAAAGTCAGTAATTTGTCTTTAAATTTTTATAAAAGATTTCTCGTTGAGAACTGCAGGGCCGGATATCTTTCAACTCAATTTATTTTGTTTCTTTAAAATTTCACCACATATTTTTATTTTCAGAAAAAAAATATCTAAATGTTAAAAGGTCGTCCTCTTAATGACATGAATGTGTCTAGGCCGCGTCCATGCAACTTCATATTATATAATAAGATTTGATTTTTGGTGTTTAACGCAATATTTCAGCTATATCATGGCGACAAGTTTCAGTGGTGGAAGAAGCCGGAGAGAACCACCGACCATGGGCAAGCAACTGGTAAACTTTATCACTTGCGGCTGTGGGTCGAGTGCACCCTTTTTGTAATTTACAAAGCCAGGCACGAACCCACGCCGTATTGGTGATAGGCTTGTATGAGTTGTTAGATCCAACGACCTAACTCAATGAGCCACCCGGGCCCCGTATTATATAATTAGTGTCCGGTTTTCAAGAAACCTTATGCAAGAAAGTTCAACAGTTTAATTATTGCTTCTGATCCGCGGATTTCTCCCAATAAGATTGATTCCTTACAAAGTAAACCTTCAAAGAGATAAAGTTGCATTTTAATGCATGGTGCTTTAACCATTCATATAATTTTTTCTATCACCGTATGTAGCTCTATCGTGTAATTTAATAAACACCGTCCAAATTATATCTTGTATTTAGTGTAGAGGTTGGTAAATAGCTTGTATTACCGTTGAAATGAAACCGTACACTTCTTGTTTCATGACGGTCAGTTTTTTTTGCTAGAGGAAACCGGAGTTCCCTGATAAAAAAACCAAAAAAAAAACCACCGACCTGCCGAAAGTCACTGACAAAAGAAATCACATTAGTATCATTACCAATTAATAATAATCAAGTGGCTGTTGATGAAAAATAAAATCCACATAATATGACTGTTCACGAAAAAAAAATCAACATTATCTATAATACGACCCAGGTATTCACGTTTTATTATTTTTTTCCATATTTTCATGCCTTTATTTGAATGACTTAGAGAAAGCTGAAATCGTAAAATATTTAATTTTGTATTTTTCAGTTTATTGAACTAAAAATCGCAAAATTAACACCCTAAAAAAATCCGCTTAAATAGTAGATTAATAAATGTAGATATTTACAGGGGCGGATCCAGGATTTCAAGTTAGGGGGGCATTTAAAATAAGAGTCCCGCCGAGCGGAGGGAGGCGCGAAAATTTTGGGGGTATTTCGTGTGAAAAATCACGATTTTATGCAAAAAAATCATATTTTTTCCAATTTTAGAGGGGGGGGG
>MJUT01019360.1:683200-701617 GCA_002080005.1 Gigantidas platifrons | reverse complement strand
TAAAATCGCGATACAACAAAACTAGGAAACCAACACGAAAATCATGTATAAAGGGAAATACAAAGAATGTGAACCAATATCAAACTTTGCTTACAACGTACATCTACAGTATACATGTGTATGTAATTGTACTAGTAGCTAAAATATAATGACCTCATTCTAGTTATTGTACGTGTACTTTGCGTATTTCTCAAGTACAAAATTATTGAAAATGTTGATTTTTGCTCATGGAGGACAAAAGAAAATAAATATAAGAATGTAATTTTATTTCATATTCGCATTCACAGTTAGTAATAGGTGCCCGTGACCCAGATATGATTGCAACGTTGTCCTCAAAGTCTTATTTCAACGTGATGACGTAATCACTTTACATAGGTTACAAACGTCTGTGGGAAAATAAAACGCTCAGCTAACCACCGTTAGTACTCGAGCGACACCTGTTGGGTAAATTTGGGTGAATGTTCCCCATTGTAATATATTAGTTAAAACTAAAGATTGTCATATCTATGGTTTGACATGTTGGAATGACAAAATCGTTATTATTAGAAAGATGCTTTTGCTGGAAGACTTTTTGTATAATTTCCGAAAAACAAATAAAACAGTCGTAGAACATTCAAAAAGAATATTAATGTTTTCTCAATTTCCATTATAGAGTTTAATTTAGGATTGGTACCAAGAATGTACAGTAAGATAGGTGGATATCTGCCAAACCCTAGAGACATCAGCAACATGTTAATGAGAAAAGGAATGAGTCTTCCAAGAAGCAAATTATTTAATGTTGCTCTCACTACTTTTGGACAATTAGTTTCTCATGATGTATCTTCTGTACCTGCAATACGAGGTAACTATCATATTTTTGGATATGAAACCTACAAATTCGTATTAGATTAAACAACTATAATATTTATTTACGGGTTGGTCTGGTTGGTTTATGGTGTTTAACGCCACTTTCAACAATATTTCAGTTATATCGTGGTGGCCAGTTTTATTGGTAGAGGAAACCGGAGTACCAGGAGAAAACCACCGACCTGTCACAAGTAACTAACACACTTTATCACATAATGTTGTATCGAGTACACCTCGCTTGAGTGGGGTTCGAACTCAACACTTCAGTGGTGATTTAATTAATTGTTCACATATATTCAACACTCATTAATTTAGTACATATTTTTATAATTCATTATTGTTTCAATGACATGTTTTGTAAATTAAATGTTGTAAATATAGTTATATAACATATATTCTAGATGTATGGGTTTTATCTTTTTTAATGTTTCTTTTATTTGTACAACCCCCCTCCCAGAGGGTGTGCCGGGGGTAGAATACTAGTAGGCACCAGGTTTCTCTGTCTTAGAGGCACTAGTCCTCTAAAAGGGACCAATCCCGCGGGAACCACGGGATATAGAAATGGGACCGAGAGCTTCTTCGGCTTGAAGGGGCGTCCGTCGGTTGTGCGGGATGTATAAATTCACAACCAACCCGTCCTTCGGATGAGACGTTAATAAAACCGAGGTCTTGTGTTGAAAGATTGCCACCCTCTTCGCACGTTAAAGAACCCAGTGTAACAGCTCATTATGAGCATTATGCTCATGATGAGTTGTCCATAGGAGACATGTTGCACTGGCTAAATTATCCGTCCCTATCCATCACCTTTCCTTGTTTCGAGTCCCGTGGCGTTTAAATTTTTTTTCTCATCCTGAATATAGCCGAAAAATTGCTCGCTGGACGTTAAAGATCAATCAATCAATCAATCAATCAATCAATCAATCAATCAATCAATCAATCAATCAATCAATCAATCAATCAATCAATCAATCAATCAATCAATCAATCAATCAATCAATCAATCAATCATGTAAATTAAATTAGAGAAAACCGAAGGGATAATTAAGAGACATAGGTAACATTGAGCTCCCAGGACACAGGACGGAGATAAAAAAAAGGCAATACGAGCCCCAGGTCGTAGCATGTATACCATCTCCTCATCTCGCGTCGTATTCCCTGTTTTTGCCGTAATCGTACGCTGCACAAATCTTTCTTTACACACAGTTATAATCTTCAACATGATGAAGGAAAGCCCTGGCAATACAAATAGATCAAAGCGAAAAACAAGTTAGAAGACACCAAAGGGGTATTCAGAAATCGTAAGCAGAAGAAGGACATACAAAAAAAAGCTTGTTGGTGATACATTGAGGTCATACAGAAAAAACCCAAGTATCACATATTTTATTGAAATAACGCCGAATTTGCATGTGTAATAAAAGCATAATTTGCGGCGTGTTATTTTCCTGGCAAAAATTTAATTTTTTTTATAAAATTTCAAAATTTTCAAAAAAAATTTCAAAATTATAAAAATAATTTTTTTTTTAAAAGTTCATTATTTTCAAAAAATTTCAAAATTTTCAAAAATTTAAAAAAATTCAAAATTTTCAAAAAATTCAAAATTTTCATAAAATTTCAAAACTGGCAAAAAATTCAAAAATCAATGTATTTTTTAGAAACATCCGTGCTATACACGGTTTATCAATGTATTTTCCAAAATATCAACAAGTTTCATAAAATTTTAAAAATTGTTTAAAACAATTCAGAATTTTCAAAATATGTGATAAATAGACTAATACATGGCATTTTTCATATTGCCGTTGTTATCAGCCCTCGACTGATATCGTCCCTCGGGGCCGATATCAAGGTCTCGGGCTGATAACAAGGGCAATATGAAAAAGGCCATGTATTAATCTATAATTCTCGTATTTTCTATTGTCAACAGCCGTACAATATCTCATGATACCCAGAGAGGAGGTGGAGCTAGATGACGTCACATCATACAATATCTTCGATATCAAAATATACAAGATATCATCATAAAGCTTATTGATGTCGCTAACTTTGATTGACGTCGCAAGATACAAGTCCCTTATTGAACAAAGTTACTCGTGCACCATCAGATATTGTGATAGGCCAGACTCGTTCTGCGAACTCGTCACAAGGCCTACCAAAATATCTGATGATACACTCGTCTTTTTGTTCAAACTTTGTTCAATAAGGGACTTGTATCTTGCGACGTCAATCAAAGTTAGCGACATCAATCAGAGCATGTAAGCTTTATGATGATATCTTGTATATTTTGGTATCGAAGATATTGTATGATGTGACGTCATCTAGCTCCACCTCCTCTCTGGGTATCATGAGATATTGTACGGCTGTTGACAATTTAGAAAAGACGAGAAAGCATGATAAATGATATATATTGAACAAGAATTAAATGGTTATACACCAAATGATAATATTTAAATCACATTTTATAGGTAACCCTGATATAGAATGTTGCCATGGTGATAAACCGGTAAAAAGGTAAACAATTTGTATTTTTGTAACTGGGTAGGTTTATTGGTGGTTATCATATTTTTACCACCATATCGTGACTACAAGATGCTTAGGGGAAGAAAAGTACGAATTGATTAGTGAAATTTCCGGCCTGGGGTAGGTGTCTGTCGTGGCTATCAGGACACAGACCTACGTCATCTTAAGATTAAGATGGAATGCCCTCAACGTGTCAGTTAGTAAGGACCCCGTTTTGTGAACCGATTTGATGCTAACATTAATATAAACGTCAAAAACAGTTTGGCTTGGTTTATAGTGTTTAACGCCACTTGCAACAATTTTTCAGTTATATCGTGGCGGTGGGTTTTATTGGTGGAGAAAACCGGAGTATCCGGAGAAAGCCACCGATTTGTCGCAAGTCACTGACAAACTTTATCACATAATGTTGTATCAAGTACACCTCTCCATGAGCAGGCTTTGAACTAGTAAGCATTTGTTACTGACATACAAGAAGAGTTTGAAGATACCAAAGGGGTAATCAGAAACCGTATATCGAAGAAGAACAGACAACACACTGGCCAAAAGAAAAAGCACAAAAGGACAAACAACGATCTACAAAACATACATATAAAACTAAAGATCGAGTAACACGTACCTCACTAAATCCGGATGTGAACTCGGGTACTCCGGAAGGGTAAGCAGTTCCTGCTCCACTAGTGGCACCGTCATGTTAATCTAATTACAACCCCGGTAATAAGTCGTGAATGAGGAAAGAACCGGGAGGTGTTTACGACAAGTGGAACATATCCGTGGTCATTTGTGACACAGATATTCCATAACGGTCAACCAAGTCATGGTGGCGACCGTACAATTTTCGAAGTGATGACTTCAACCTGACCAAAAGGAACATTGTAACTATCCCAACATTTTGTTATTTCAACTTGATTAAATAAACTTGTAAATATTGAAACTACGCTTACCTAACGTACTCGCATGAATTCCTTTGAGGCAGTGCCGGATTTACCTATAGGCTCGATAGGCTGCAGCCTAGGGCGTCACAAGTTAGGCTGAAGCCTAGGGCGTCACAAGTTAGGCTGAAGCCTAGGGCGTCACAAGTTAGGGGACCTCCGGTCAAGGTGTATAATATTTTTAACACTGTTATTGGACTTTCTCACTTATGCTGTAATAACGTACTGTACTTTCTAAACAACAATTCAGGAATTTTCGTTACAAAGTTGCACTCCATTTCAGAATATTGCACAATTTTAAGCACCCCTCATCATCTTCGCCTTTACTGAAATTGATAAAACACACTTGCATGCATGGATCTTCCTCCAGTCGTGAATGTGAGTAATTGGGAGGGGCCTCACAAGTGGAATAGTCTAGAGCCTCGCTTTATCTAAATCCGGCACTGCTTCGAGACCTATGTTTATCACAACTAAACACAAAGATTGTGTCGTATTCAGTACACGATGAAGATAAATAGATACATAACTCCCACTCCTTACTTTTTATAGAGAGGAATGTTTCTCGTTCAGCACACCTCCAGGTGAATTCCAAACCAAGTGTATGAGCTTCGTGCGTACACAGTTTGCTCCAAACAAACATTGTGCGCCAGGTATGTTTATTTATTTATTAAATAGAAGTGACTATTTTTGTCTGTTATATAAAAAAGAAATTAATAAACATTCGAATTGAACATACCGTTATATACTTATCTTACACTGCCACACCTTTCTTGGAAAAAATGAATATCAAACTCCATACATAAAAAAGTTACACAGTGGCATAATGCAATAATGAATGCAATAAAAATAAATTGAAAAACGAAAACATATCACAGGCAAAATGAACACCCCCATAACATAAATACTTGACCGCTAGCGTTCATGGTTTGGAACAGGCACTTCGATATAAAACAGTGGCGGGGTTAAACTACTTTTATTGGCCCAAACCTCCCGTCTTATGTACAGTCAATCGACATAAGTATTCGTCACCCTTGATTTTACGCTATATATTTCATATAAAACCACATTTTTCAAAATGTTTTATTGTGATTTTGATCATTTTTGTCCCAGAAGAAGCAGAAATATTTAAAGATTATTTGTTTATTTTAGCATGAATCTTAATTTGCCGTTAGATTGCCTTTATTTACTTATGATTTAAAGACAATTTTTGTTTTCTGACGTCAAATTTGTGTTTAAATCACAAGAAAACAAAAACCATGCAGACAAAATTACTATCAGATAAACAAATAAAATTCAAAGAATTCTGCGTGTCTTGAAATCAATTTCATAAAAATCTGCCCAGAGATAGCTTTAAAATATTATTTTGAAAAAAATGGATTTATATTAAATATATAGTAAAAAATCGAAGGTGACGAATACTTACAATGTATGTCCATGGACTGTATTACAAACGAATTGTGTTCTTTAGAGATGTATGCATGCTATAAATTGTCCACAACGACCATTATTGGCAGGCATTACGAACGAGTAATGTTTTACAGATACTCGATGCGTGAGATCGATTTTCCGGAAGGACCATTATTGGTATATATTATGATATTTCTTTGTTTATGGTGTTTAACGTCACTTTCAACAATATTTAAGCCAATTATGACCCTCAGAGTTTTTTTTTTAAATACTCAGTGTGAAAGATAAGTACAACAGGAACGATAGAACGAACAATACTGCTGTAATATTTGGTTATGAAACCTGTGTATATTTTACGGAATATCTCAAATACAAAACAATTGATGTGGAAAATAAATCTTTACAGCAAACCGAAGGGACAATCAAGAATGAACCACCCGGAGACACCGGAATCATTGGACAAAAAAAACACAACGAAGACAAGGAAGATAAAAACTAAACAGATGAGCAACACGGACCCAACGAACACACCGGAAATATATTACACAATAATAAGAGGCTGAAGATACCAAAGGGGTAATCAAGATCGGGGGTAAATCGAAGGGCAGACAATACAATAGCCAACAGAAAAAGGACAAAATAACAAAAAAAAACATCTACAAACATTACAAATAAAACTACTAAAGATCGGGTAACGCGAACCCCACTCCGAGGGTGAACTCATGTGCTCCAGAAAGGAAAGCAGTACCTGCTTCACTAGTGGCGCCTGTTTAGCTACTACCTGCTTTAGTGACCATCTGTATTAAGCAATAACTTGTATTATGTGACCTTAATTTTTATTTCCCTTCACAGTGCATCTCATATCAATTAAACATGTATTAAGCGATCACCTGTCTAATGTGATCATATTTAACTGTTCCTTTGGAAGGTCACATAAAACAGGTCTGATTGTAGCTACAAACACAGTGTTAAGTATAACTATACCGCACATCAATATGATAACCCCATTCCCAACCTCATCAAAAGTTTGTATGTTTGATCTTAACAGGAACGAGAAATCAGTTAAACCAAGCTACATCGTATTTAGATTTGTCAGTTAACTATGGAACTACTACAGAATTGGCAGCAGGACTAACAGACAGAGCGACAGGTAAGTAGAAAGAAAGTATACTGTCCAGCAGACATATTGTCCGGGGGGACACTTTAACAAAGGACACTATTATGTCTTACACATGCACCTAATACACAATAAACTATCTTCCCTCCAACATGATGTAATTAAGTGCTAATTGTTACAATGACATTGATGGATACTACTCGTACATTAAATATATTTATTACATAGATGCACGTGAAAGACCTTGATTTCAAATTGAAAGAAAAAAAACCCCGCGGTATTTCAGCCACGGATATAGAAGCGTTTAATTCACTGCGTGACGTCATATGCAACACTACAAAGGGTGTTCAATGTGACTGTGACCATATCGAAATGAAATAATACAATATGTCTAAATGGGTGGAAATAATAGTGTGGAACAGGAACGGATATCAGGCATGCGGGAGGCTAAATAGGGTCTAGACAGTCAATTCGTAATATACAAATTTACAATAGGTTTAAAGGTAAAACAAATAATAATAATAAAAAAAAACAAAAAAACCAACAACACGACACAGAAACACTTATACGGCAGGGGGTGAAATGGTGAAGAGGGTCCCGAATGCACATTCTTAATACATACCGTTACCATAGTAACGGGTCGTGCGCACTACATTTGATATCTAATTTTTTTATTTGCACTGATTCGCTTTTATAACTACACAAATTATATAGCTAACTTCATTTCCAGGAAAACTTATCAGCGGTCCATGTGAACTTCTCCCTGATGGCCCCTCTGTTGACTGTATGGGCAATCACGGCTGTTTTAGGTCAGGTTAGTATATTTTCACCATTATAAATAATTATTGATAAATTAAAAGATATCGAACAAAACATTCATGAAAAAGTTTTAAGATAAACTGTTATAAATGGTGATATTCAATGTTTGCTGGTTATTTTTTGTATAGAGTTTTCAAAACTGTACTGATAAAATTAAGAAGAAAAAAATGTCAAAACAGTTCCTAAATCTTATGGGAAAATCTGCTCCGACAATGTGGTAATTTTTCATTTTATTGATGAAAAATTACCACAATGTCGGAGCTGAGGTAAATAGATACCCCAAACACATATACATGACCTCTCATTGTTCTGGCTTGGAACAGGCACTTCAATAAAAAGTGTCGGGGTTAAATTAGATTCACCGGCTGTAAAATATAATGAAATAAAATGAATAATGTCCGGCATTAATCAATGTTATGAGGGATTTTTTGGGGTTTTTTTTGTCAGTGTTTTTTTTCTATTGTAGGTGACACTAGACATTCAGTGGTACCTTCCCTGACTACCTTTCACGTTCTGTTCCACAGAGAACACAATCGAATTGTAGATATACTATGTGGTCTAAATCCGCATTGGAAAGGAGACCGTCTGTATCAGGAGGCCAGAAAAATTCTTATAGGAATATATCAACAAATAGTTTATAATGAATATCTTCCTTTCATAATTGGAAAAGATGTGATGAAATGGTTGGGTATTTTGCCAACACCCAAAGGATTCAACACACGCTACGATAAACATGTTGATGCATCGATCAGGAATTCATTCGCCGTTGCACCATTCAGATTTGGGCATGCGCAAATCTTGCAGGATACTGGTTCAGCAAGCAAGGACCGATCGCTAAGGAAAACAGTTCCCTTGGTACCGGAATTCTTTAAAACTAGATTAGTGCGTAGTAAACACGTGTTCGGTGTCGACGGAATAAGTCGATGGATTACGACAGAATTTAATTATCTTTCCGACAGATTTTTAGCAGATTCTGTTAGGAACCAACTATTTGAGACCAAACCAGGGAATGGCTTTGATCTTGGTGCCTTAGATATTCAAAGAGGAAGGGACCATGGAATACCTTCTTATAATGAATTCAGGCGATTCTGTGGATTAAAACCAGCAGTTATATTTAAAGCTGGTCCATTTGGGCTACCTGACCATGATCCAAAAGCAGCAGAAATACTATCTCTGATTTACAAGTATGTACTGATACAAAATAATGTACTGCATGTGTATTGAGTATGATTAAAATTGAAAAAAAAATACAACAGTGCTTGAACAATTCAAATATCAAATATCAAAATCGTAGAGAGAAGCAACATTGATACCCTTAACACACAAATAAATGACCTCTAACCCTTAACACACAAATACATGACCTCTAACCCCTAACACACAAATACATGACCTCTAACCCCTAACACACAAATACATGACCTCTAACCCCTAACACACAAATACATGACCTCTAACCCCTAACACACAAATACATGACCTCTAACCCCTAACACACAAATACATGACCTCTAACCCCTAACACACAAATACATGACCTCTAACCCCTAACACACAAATACATGACCACCCACTTTCGTGGCATGGAATAGGCACTTCAATGAAAAGTGGGATGGGTAAACTAGTTTTATATATCCTGATATTATCAGTTTGTTGTTAGTCGCGTATGTATTGCTCTCAGCAGTAATTAGTCCGAAATTAATCCTTCACCATGACTATTCCAGTCATGGTCAACGATTAATTTTGAAAAAGAAATGTACATTTAAAGATAAATCTAATAAAACATGGATATCGAGTTTAGTGCGCATGGCGTGTTTCTGGAATAATTTTCCTATGCCACGCTCATGATCAAAAGATTTTGGAAAGTCAAATAATTTAAAAACAGTAAAGCAGAGGGTCTAAGTAGACACCATATTACCATTGATGTCCCCATACGTATGTTTACACGAGAATGTAAAGCAACATTTTTTTCTTCTTATTAGGATTTTTGATGCAAATTACACATTCAATTGATTGATAGATTGATTGGTGTTTAACGCCAACGTTAGCAGTATTTCAGCCATATCGTGGCGTGGAATTTTTTTATTATTAACTTTGACACCTACAAGACTCTTAGAAATAAAGCATACTTGTCTATAAAAAAAAAGGATTATATGTTCAAATAAAACAAACATTAAAAAGAAAAAACCGTATATTGAGAACGTAAAGGAAGTTATTCCTTCTATTCGTACAAATAAATATTTTCATTGAATTTCAGAAAAAAATATGCCATGTAATTATCAACAAGAACAACTTTGATAAGAACTTATTCTTTGTTTTAGACATCCAGAAGATATTGACTTGATGGCTGGAGGCATATCTGAGATTCATACGCCAGGAGCCATTGTTGGACCTACATTTGGTTGTTTGATATCTTTACAGTTCAAATATCTCAAAATAGGGGACAGATTTAACTACGAAAATGCATTTCCCAAAACAGGTTTTACACCAGGTTGGTTTGTTTAGCTATGGCCTCATGTTTGATTAATTATATATACTACACAATATAGGTTTCATTTGACACGACATAGAGTAAATACAAAGAGACAGTAAACATAAAATGGCAAGTTTTTTTTTAAACATTATTTCAGTTATATCGAGAACGTCAGTTTTAATAAGTCTAGAAAAGGGGAAACCACTGATAAACTTGATCACTAAAAATTGTATCGAGTACGGGCGATAACAACTACCTCTCACCTCAAGTCTTTAAACACCAGAAAGACCACGATGAAAACCCAGGTCATGGCGTGTTACAAGCACAGATGTGTAGCGCGGACTAGCCGGTTAATAGCATTCTGAATACTCCTGTTCACAATTTGATCTCCATGGCAAATACAGATCTAAACAAATAACAAGGAAACTGCAGAGATTTGCTTCCACTAAAACAAAACCATACACTAATATCACGTCGTCCAAACTAAATTTGATATACCTTTTTATTACATGGATAGTGCGAAAGCAGGACCAGTGAATGCTATGCAGTCTGATATTAATTACAGTGAATGCTATGCAGTCTGATATTAATTACAGTGAATGCTATGCAGTCTGATATTAATTACACTAAATATTTTTTTTCATTGTAGCACAGATAAATATTATTAAGCACCAAACACTTTCCTCATTGTTCTGTCGAAATTTCAAGATGGGCGTGATGCAACCGAATGCTTTCGTATCAGCTTTTGCAGGGTAAGTTAACAGAAATGGTAGTCATGATAAAACACCACCATTTTCTGTTACTAACTGTCGAGAGGGGTTTTTTGAATGTTTTTTTTCCCACAAAGGTGAAAAAAATAAAGCGAAAAGACATGGTTATAGGTATAACATAAAATTATAAAGAAATGAAAGGAATACAGAGACAAGGTAAAACAAATAACAACTGCCAGTGTCGTAATATTTAGCGCGTTCGTGTCTTCGATCCCCGGTCGAGTCAAGCCAGAGACTATTACATTGGTATTTATGCTTCACCTCTAAGCACGCATCATAAGGAGTAAGCAAAAACTAGTCGGCTCAGAATAAAGATAATATTATCAGAGTATGCGACATGTCTATCCAAGGACCGTGTTGGTCTGGTAAAACAGACACCTGCATCACCATCTCATCGCCATTATATAGTCGTTCCCATGCCATTCTTTTTGCATAATATAAAACTGCGATAAAATATATTGACTTTATATTGTATATATAGATTAACCTTCAGTTGCCTGTGGGTTACGATATTTCTCAACTCAAGAGAATTGAATTAAAAATGTTAACCACAAGGCGTCAGGCGAGTGGTTAAGATTTTAAATTTAACTCTCGAGAGTGGAGAAATATCGTTACCGACATGGGAAACTAAAGGAGAACTTGTTTCTCCCATTATTTAGCACGAACTTTATTTCAAAATTTGAAATTAATGCGTTTGAAATTAATGCGGGGAAAGGCACGAGACATTTTAATCCTCTAGAAGATTACACATTTTCACACCACTGGTTCAGCGGGGTTAAAACGCCGTAATAATAGGATAAAAAGTATCAATCACAAATTGGGTGCTTCATAACTTATTCATACTCACTCCATCTTCAAAAATCGTTGTCGCAATGTTGCTCTGATGTCACAATATATTTTCGTGACGTCATAATGATTTTGTACAAATTAAGGAACGTCATGCAAACTAGAATTTTCGCTCCAATGAAGAAATCTTCACACAAAGAAGGAAGGGGGGATTGTGCCCACAAAACCAGTTGGTCCCACTACTTTTTATTGAAGTACATGTGCTAACCCAAGGTGTCAGAAAATCGAACATCAAAAGCGAAAATATCAAAATTGAGTGGTGTCCGTGGCTAGAGTTTTTTTTAACGTTACATTTGTTTTGTAATTTTATTGAATGTAGCATAATCATTTTTAAAGACAATAGAACATTTTTGCTCGATGATATTTTATAAATATATAAAGTTTGAAGATACCAAACTGGTTATTAGAAAACGTAAAGTTGAAGAACAGATAACACAATTGCCAATGGAAAAAGATGAAAAGACAAACAATTATCTACAAGACTACACAGAAAACTAAAGATTAAAAAACACGAACCCCATTAAAAACAAACAATTATCTACAAGACTACACAGAAAACTAAAGATTAAAAAGCACGAACCCCATTAAAAACCAGGGATTAACTATAAGAAATATAATTCAATATTGATATTTATTTTTAAATCTGTTTGGTGTCAGCCTTGTAATACCCATCGTTCCCTTTTTCATTGATGACGTGCCGTTTTAAAAGAAATAATTCGTCGAAAACATGTTTTTCATGTTAAATTTATATATTTGCTTTTTTCTATTTGTTTAGACAACCAGTAATACCATGTGGTAAACTACCTCAGCTTGGACCACATGAATTATCAGCCTGGAAAGAACTTCCTCAAAAATACTAAAGGCAGCAACAAGAGTTATCTTCGTTTGAAATACTCTTCAATCTCACAGTCTTTCTGAGAAAAATGGGATACATTGTCATTGTTTACAAATTACTATTTTCTTACAAGTTTCTTATGTTAAATTGATTTTTAAAGTTTTTTAATTGCTTTGCTAAAATATATAGAAAAACTGTTTATTTAGGGTTGAGTATGCAGTTTGCTTGCTGTCTGTAAATTTACACTAGGAATGTTTTAGGCTAATTTCAGTCTCATTAAAATCAAGTGTTTTATGTACATAAATGTACGTTTATTAACAATGTCTCGCACAACTCGAACTTACATTTCCTCTAGATGAACTTTTGTATTCTACCAGACATTTCTGTAACCAAACTTTCCTTAAAGATTTCCCAAATTGCGTTTTGGTTTTGGTTAGACCTTTTTGCACAAACAAGTAAATTCAACGTTAGATTTAGACAAATAGTGACTCATTTTATTCAGTTATCAACACGGAATTGACACTTATAAAATAGCTGCGATAAGATAAGGACCACTTTCCACACATACCATATTAGAACAAAATGTCATTAAATCAAGTTGTGTCAGATGTTGTAGCTGCTCAGCGTATGTAAATTATAATATATTTTTTTTACCCTTGTTTCATAAAGATTCCATTACAATTCATAAAAAATGTTGATTGGTCCTCTGTTTGGATGCAAATACACAAAGGAAAGTTGTGATTTATGTAAAACGTTCAAAGAGATATTTTGGTATTATATTAATTATGGAATAATATATGAATTAATAAAAAATATCTTTTGGTTAAATATTAATAATATATCTGATGATTTATTAAATTAACAAACTAGATTTCGTTATTGCTTTGTCTGTTCAAGGGATTTATTGATTGATTGGTGTTTAATGCCAGAGTTAGAAGCACAAGCACTTGTTTCTATCCATGGGAAGATTGACTATCAATGAATAAGCAAAGGAAGGTGGCGAACTTCAAAAACGTTATGTTCACAGTAATTGATAATAAAATTTGTCCTACCTGATGTCAATCGCTTTATTAACTATCAATCTTTCAAAATACATAAATTGTTCCATGGATAGAAACAAGTGCCTGTGTTTAGAAGTATTTAACCTATATATCGTGGCGTGAACTTTATATAATTGATTTCCTCAAGTAGAAGACCTTTAGGAATAGAGCAATCGGGTAATGGGTACAAATATCTATACAAGAGAAACTTCAGCATACGGAATAATTAGGACTGTACTCGTATTTTGTTAGTTGTGCTAAGTCTTGGCTATTATAATTTGGTTTCATTTGGTAATCATTGTTTCCCTGTTACGTTTTCGGGTACGATGTGATCATGATCGTATGGTAGTTGGATTTATAACTACTAATGCAATCAGTGCCTATCACCACTAACGTTGTGAGTTTGAATCGCGCTCAGGCGAGATGTGCTTGATACAACATTAAGTGGGAAAAGCAAGGTCGGTGATTTTCTACGGGTACTCCGGTTTCCTCCACCAATAAAACTGACCGCCACGATAATTAACTGGAAAATTGTTGGAAGTGGCTTTAAACACCATAACTGAACCACCCTAATATGTTTTTTCATAACATTGTGGACAATCTAGTTTAAAAAAGAGCATAAACCACCCAATACGAAGAATACATATATTTTGTATTAAGTTCAAGATTATGGCTCAACGACTTTAACCATTTGACCTCACATGTCGCTGAGGTGATGTGATGTTATTTTTCGGTTACAAGGTTGGAGTTATTTTGGGTTTTCACATAAATACATTATTTTTTATATGCTACTGTAAGTTTATCACACGAATATTCCTAACCTTTAGCTTGTTGCTAAATGAGGGTTCCTAGTGGTAAACTTGAAGTAATCACGAATGTTTTCCGGTTACCCATCATTAATTGACTAACCGTTATGGAATGTCTGTGACACAGATGACCACGTGTATGTTCCGTTTGTCGTAGTCAAGTCCCGTTCATGCCATATCATCGAAAATATAACTAATCGCCGGACATGCATAACACGACAGTTTCCGTTAGTGAAGCATACTGCTTATCCATCCGGATCACCTGAGTTCATTCCCGGTTGTTAGTGATGTTTGTCTTCATTCCCGGTTGTTAGTGATGTTTGTCTTCATTCCCGGTTGTTAGTGATGTTTGTCTTGCTCAATATTTAATATTCTGTGTATTGTTTTGTTGGCCATTGCTTGTCTTTTTTCCTTTTTTTTGGTGCCATTTTATTGCCCATCCTTCCTAGATTTACGGCTTCTGATTACATTACATACCCCTTTGGTGTCTTTAGACTTTTTCTAAATTAATTTATTTAGCTCTTATTATTTCTGATTTTAGTTTTAAAATGTGTTCTGTACCTGTAAAATATTAATCTACTTTTTTTCTGGTAGTATAAAGTTTCACTTTTTCACCTGTTATATGAGCAACACGGACCCGACTAAAAAGCGCGGGTGAACCCAGACTCCCGTGAAGGGTAAGCAGTTCCTGCCTCATATAAGACATCCGCCATGACACCCATAGTCAATATGTGATGGACACCACTATACGCAAACAAACAGAAACAACTGGAGATAAAGATGAACCGAACACTATTTTTTTGCGGGAATCGTAGCGAACATCACAACTCGGGACTCAGATTGTAAATCCCCTTTTCGCAATGTTACCGATATAGTCAATATGTTTTGGACACCACAATACGAAGAAACAAACAAAAACAAAATCGTAAAGAAGACATGTCACTCAACGACGACGCTATATCTGTTTAACAGAATTAATGAGAATCCTGTTGTTATAGACGGTTACATGGAACTGCTCGTATTGCCACACTAACGACACATCTTATAGTCACCCCGTTAAAAATGTTCATATTGTTATTAATTAATCACTTATGGTTTTGGCCTAAAGGTTTAACTAACCCGCCACTTATTATTGCAGTGTCTGTACCAAGCCAGGAGAGTGAGCGGTCAGGTGTATGTTTTAAAGGTATCGATGTTACCTCTTTCTACTATTTTTTTTATTGGATTTGGAAATATTGCGACACTGGTATTTTTTGTTTTTCATTGAAATCATTAACAGATTTAATTAAAATATAAGCTAGTCCCCTATCCACGTTTACATAAAATATGTTAATTGCATCTTCCTTTACCCTTTTCATTGTGTTTGTTTAACATAGATGTCCATATACTGCTGCGTCACATTAATTAGCACATTCACCGATTAAAAAAAACAAAAACAAAAAACAACAACAACAACAAAACAAACAAACAATCAAACAAAAAGCAACGACAACCAAATGTACGGCTTTCACATATAATTGTACAAGCAGTGTTGGTGTATAAAGAACGCATTGTCATTACATTGAGCTTAATACGTAATATGTTTATTGTACACGGCGATCTACAAGAGGGAGCCTGGGTCATCATTTAAGTATTAGATAGTACATAAGGATATAGAGGATATAATAGTGGAACAACGGTAAACTGTTCACTGAAATCTAATTACCAATATCACCTCTCGTATCTGTACGCAAGTGACAGTGCTCGGTGTTCGGTAATTTTGTTATTACCCTTATAGACTACATCACAACAAGGTTTTCATATCTTCCGAAAAAACATTTTGATTGATAATAAAGGTTAGAGAATACCGAAAGGGCAATCAAGAATGGACAATCCAGAGAAACTGGCTACATTGGGTACACAAGACAAATGTCAAGACAAACAAAACAAAAATCATAACACAATATTTGTTGGACACCACTATGCGTAAACAAACTTAAATAACGTAAGTAAGACACGAACCCTGCTACAAATAACTGGAGATAAAGAAGAGTTTTTATAGATAAGTTGAGAAGATTCATTAAAATTAATTGATTTGATAATCTGGTACTAATAAAACGATGACGTTATTGATCATAGGTCTGGATACAAAACTGAAAGATTGAAGATGGAAAAAGTTGTGAAATGTAAACTCCATACGTACTAAAATGAAAAAACAAAAACAACAAAATACCACACTGTCGGAACAGTTGCAAAATCTAATAGAAAAACAAAAAATACCATGTTGTCGGAACAGTTGCAAAATCTAATAGAAAAACAAAAAATACCATGTTGTCGGAACAGTTCCAAAATCTAACAGAAAAACAATAAAATAACACACTGTTGGAACAATTCCAAAATCTAATAGAAAAACAAAAAATACCACACTGTCGGAACAGTTCTAAAATCTAATAGAAAAACAAAAAATACCACGCTGTCTTAACAGTTCCAAAATATAACAGAAAAACAACAAAATACCACACTGTCGGAACAGTTCCAAAATCTAACAGAAAAACAAGAAAATACAACACTGTCGGAGCAGTTCCAATATTTAGTAGAACAACAAGAAAATACAACACTGTCGGAACAGTTCCAAAATCTAACAGAAAAACAAGAAAATACCACACTGTCGTAACAGTTCCAAAATCTTATAGAAAAACAACAAAATACCACACTGTCGGGACAGTTCCAAAATCTAACAGAAAAAAAACATAATACCACACTGTCGGAACAATTTCAAAATCTAACAGAAAAACAGCAACATACAACACTGTCGGAACAGTTCCAAAATCTAATAGAAAAAAAATACAACACTGTCGGAACAGTTCTAAAATCTAATAGAAAAACAAGAAAATACAACACTGTCGTAACAGTTCCAAAATCTTATAGAAAAACAAGAAAATACAACACTGTCGGAACAGTTCCAATATTTAGTAGAGAAACAAGAAAATACAACACTGTCGGGACAGTTCCAAAATCTAACAGAAAAAAAAACATAATACCACACTGTCGGAACAATTCCAAAATCTAACAGAAAAACAACAACATACAACACTGTCGGAACAGTTCCAAAATCTAATAGAGAAAAAAATACAACACTGTCGGAACAGTTCCAATATTTAGTAGAACAACAAGAAAATACAACACTGTCGGAACAGTTCCAAAATCGAATAGAAAAACACAAAATACAACACTGTGGGAACAGTTCCAAAATCTTATAGAAAAACAAGAAAATACAACACTGTCGGAACAGTTCCAATATTTAGTAGAACAACAAGAAAATACAACACTGTTGGAACAGTTCCAAAATCTAACAGAAAAACAACAAAATACCACACTGTCGGAACAATTCCAAAATCTAACAGAAAAACAAGAAAATACAACACTGTCGGTACAGTTCCAAAATTTAACAGAAAAACAGGAAAATACAACACTGTCGGAACAGTTCTAAAATCTAACAGAAAAACAACAAAATACCACACTGTCGGAACAATTCCAAAATCTAACAGAAAAACAAGAAAATACAACACTGTCGGAACAGTTCCAAAATCTAATAGAAAACCAAGAAAATACAACACTGTCGGAAGAGTTCCAAAATCTTATAGAAAAACAAGAAAATACAACACTGTCGGAACAGTTCCAAAATCTAACAGAAAAACAACAAAATACCACACTGTCGGAACAATTCCACAATCTAAAAGAAAAACAACAACATACAACACTGTCGGAACAGTTCCAAAATCTAACAGAAAAACAAGAAAATACAACACTCTCGTAACAGTTCCAAAATCTTATAGAAAAACAAGAAAATACAACACTGTCGGAACAGTTCCAATATTTAGTAGAGCAACAAGAAAATACAACACTGTCGGGACAGTTCCAAAATCTAACAGAAAAACAAC
This sequence comes from Gigantidas platifrons, assembly GCA_002080005.1. Lineage (NCBI taxonomy): Eukaryota > Metazoa > Mollusca > Bivalvia > Mytilida > Modiolidae > Gigantidas > Gigantidas platifrons. The sequence continues at coordinate 683,295 of MJUT01019360.1, read as the reverse complement.
AAAATACCACACTGTCGGAACAATTCCACAATCTAACAGAAAAACAACAACATACAACACTGTCGGAACAGTTCCAAAATCTAACAGAAAAACAA
>MJUT01019360.1:655129-676299 GCA_002080005.1 Gigantidas platifrons | reverse complement strand
GGTAGTCACAAGGGCAGTTCTGTAACAGGATCAATGGATCAATGAGTGGTTGTAGTTAACTGACTACTAGCTAGGACGGTAGAATCTGGTAGTCACAGGGGCAGTTCTGTAACAGGATCAATAGATCAATGAGTGGTTGTAGTTAACTGACTACTAGCTAGGACGGTAGAATCTGGTAGTCACAAGGGCAGTTCTGTAACAGGATCAATGAGTGGTTGTAGCTAGATGTCTACCAGATAAGAAGGTAGAATATGTTGGTTAAAAACCATTACTCTTATGGCATAGCAAATCATAACTAATACTTCTAACAGATTTAATTAAAGGGATATTAAAGCTCGTTTTAACATATATTTTTTCAACTCTTGACAAAGGTTGTTTCTTTTCAATTTAATTGTAAAAACAATCCAAAAATACTTGCATGCCCATATAATCCTTAATATCGTTAAAATATCACTTAAAAGGGTCGAAATGAATTGTTGTCTAGGAAGCGAAAAATTCAATCAATGGAAAATCCAAGAGAAAACAGCATGACATGAACGAATTATCAACGAATTATGTCACTTTTACAAAGATTCATTGATAAAAACCGGGATAATTTATCATAAATATCATTTATTGAACCAATTGCAAGTTTTCATGAGATAATTTTTTTTTACCAAAATGAGCTTTAGTATCCCTTTAAGGAATATTTGAAATTGTTGAACAAGTTATACGATATAACCTGGTTTGGGTCAGTTTACGCTTAATAATTCGCGAAGAGGTTTATGAAAAGCGTAAACTGACCCAAACAAGGTTATGCAAGTATAACCTGTTCAACAATTTCAAATATTCCTTATAATTTAATTTTTATAATTTTTTTTAATGATTCCTCGATTTTAATTACGTTGATTTCATGTGATTATTTGAACTTAACGTTGGCGGATGACCACGTTGGTGACGTCACAATACCAACCCAGGTTATCTAGTATAACCAAAATTTTCTCCAGGCGGATTAGCCAATCAGATTGAAATATTCAAATCAAATTAAATTATTATCAATTAGTCATAAAAAATCCAACGAGAATAACGCTTCTTCGTGCGAGATCATAATAAATCGGTCATCAGATTGTTGGGACCAAACATTAAACACAAACTAGTAATAAATAAAGGTTAGGGAGCACTGAAGGGCCAATCGAAAATGGACAATCCAGAGAAACTGGCAACATAGGATACACAAGACGAAGGAAAACAAAACAAAAACAATCCAGCGAAACTGGCAACATAGGATACACAAGACGAAGGAAAACAAAACAAAAACAATCCAGCGAAACTGGCAGACATAACAATTTCAAGTATTCATTATAATTTAATTTTTACAGCAAAATTTAATGATTCCTCGATTTTAATTACGATTATTTCATGTGATTATTTGAATTTGTCGTTGGCGGATGAACACGTTGGTGACGTCAAAATACCAACCCAGGTTATCAAGTATAACCAAAATTTTCTCCAGACGGATTGATCGATCTTTTTGACGCAATATATCTGTTTTTAGTGAATAATAAGACAATTCAATATAAGGAAAGATATTCTAAATTCGAAATCGTTAAATCATTCGAAGCACGAGAACAGTATAGACTGATAAAGTACAGCACGTGTACAGCACGTGTATTATATGACAGGAGATTGTAGATTAATCTCATTGGTCAACGCTTTATAAAGTGCTGTAGATTGATTGATTGATTTATTTATTTGGTTTAACGCCACTTTCAGCAATATTTCAGCCATATCATGGCGACCAGTTTTAGTGGTGGAAGAAGCCGGAGTACCAGGAGAGAACGACCGTCCATGTGCAAGCATCAAGCAGATGCAATCTTTATGATCCTTCATTAAACAGTCATTGGAACTGAGGACAGGGGCACTTGATTCCATTTGTTCTATTGTGTATTGAATTTGTTTATATGTTGTACATTGTATGTTTATGTATTGTTGACTATTCAATGTAGCCATTGACCCTGATTAGGGTGGAAATTGTGCTTGATAAAGTTTGGTAAACCTTATTACTTGCGGCTACGAGTCGAGTGCACCTTTTGTAATTTACAAAGCCGGGCGCGAACACAGACCGTATTGGTGATAGGCTTGTATGAGTTGTTAGGTAATCCAGCTACCTAACTCATTGTGCCACCTAAAGTGCTGTAGACCATGCTTCACACTTCCCATGTCTAGCACAGAGCCAAAATATTTACATCTTCATGTGAATATAATAATCAAACACCTGACACAGGGTATAGTTTATAATTATTTTATTTTATCAATGATACAAAGAGGATCAGACACAAGTTTTACCCACTTATGGAGTCTTCTCCTATGTATATGATCAATATTATATCATATTGTGAATGCACAAGGAAACACGAAAAATACAATTTAATCATATAACAGACAAAGCTGAAAATAATAAACGAATAAAACAAAATGAGGAAAAAGTGTGTATGTGTGTTTGGATGCTGGATGGTGTTTGGCTAGTACATGTACATTAAACGATTAGAAATCGTTTAATCCTTTTGATTACTCGAAAAACTGAATAAAAAATAAAGCAATACGATTGTTTCGAATCATTTCCATTCCGTCAAAATTTTGTTATTTTCGTCCACCAGATCACGTGATTTCGATGGAATGTCATGCACTGTGGACTTCCGGTGTCAATATACACAACGAAACCTTAATCAATATGTGCCATTTTAAAGTTCGATCCTCAACTTTAAAAAATCTTAACATTTTCTGTAAAAGACAGATATCAATTAAATTATTTTATTTGTATCAAAGACTTCAATGCATAGACAATTACTTCTTTAAAATTAAATTTATTTTCTTTTTTATTTGCGGCTGTCAGCATCATGAAAGGATAACTATCTGCCTTTATATATTTCTGATATCAGACAGATAGTAGGGTACCGAGCACCAGTATTTATTCAGCCGTTTCCTTGGCGTCTCTATATTACAATCACTTATAATTTACCGCATCTCCGACTATGATATGCTGACGTTGTCACAGTAATAGCGTAAACACCGGAAGTCGTCTGCCGAACATTTCAGACGTCAAGACACACAAAAAGACGGAACGTGGTCGGAATATTGACATGATTCGAAACAACCGTATTATCTGCATAACTTAAAGTTTCACTTCCTGATGTGAGTAGTGAAGCACTGATCAATTGAGACAAATTGCTTATGCTGAGAAACAGATAATTTCTTATTTCAGAATATTTGGCACAACCAAAAATAAGTGGCTCGCATCTTTCTGGGGGACATCGCAGCTACACACTGGGCTAGATAAGATATGCACGTTGTATAGATCATGGTTGAGGAAAGAAGCTGTACATCTAAGTTGCGTTAGGATCACGTTTAACTTTCAAGGGTCATAGTAATAAAGTTTGGGAACTGAGATCTTACTTGATTAGCTGTTTAGACGAATAGCGTTTTTAATTTGGATAATGAATCTAATTTTTTGATTGCAATGTCAAGTTTGTTCCATTCTTTTACTGTGGAAGGAATAAATGACGAATTAGAGGAACTAAATAACGCAAATATTCAGGTGCCACTCCACATTTTATATTAAAAATTATAATATGACGTCTTTCAAACGCTTTGGGTCTAAACCTGTGGTAAAATATGCGTATATTATTATACCTCATATATGAATTAGCGTAAATAGATTAATTTGATTGGACAATGGGTAGAAATCAGAACACGTGATCACACAGGACAAAAATCATATTCCGTGAAATAAATATCATATTCCACCACTTCGGAAGCCTCGGGCGATGCCCTCGGGGAATATGTTCCTCTTGGGTGAATAAATTTTCATATTTCCCTCACCAGCATGCAATAAGTGTATATTGGTATATCAGCTGATCGGCAACGTCATAATTTGTTTTGGCTGTTCAAATACCGTATTTGTTCTATTAGAATAGAAATAATTCATGGGGGCTTGAATATATATTGATTTTACCACGGGTTGGCCCTTTATGCCGATATTTTACCCCTCGCTATCGCTCGTGGTAAAATATTTGGCATAAATGGCCAACCCGTGGTAAAATCAGTATATATTCAAGCCCCCATGAATTATTTCTTAAGTAATTGGAGTTGTCTGCGATATCTTCGCACTGTTAGTGTTACCCAACCTGTCTCAGCATATAAATATTCCGATTTTGTAAAAATGGGTAAACCTGTTACTATTCTGGCAAAGTTTTTCTGATTTGTCAAAATAGCAAATTCCACTATTATCCCAGACTTCAGAAGCATATAAAAAAGGGGGCGAATGTAGACTAAATACATTTTTTCCTAGTTGGATCTATTTAGACTGAATCTTAATTTCCGTAATATACCTAAATGTTTGGTTATATTTTTTTATCATATTTTCTAAATGTTCATTCCATTTTGCATTTTGAGAGAGGATAACTCCTAGGTGTTTATGACTGGTGGATAAAAGGATAATTTGTCATTAAAAGAAAATTCGATGTTGTCTATTGAAATGGATATTTTAAACTTTATTGGAAAAAGTACCATATGTCATTAATTTGCAGTATATCATCCCTGTCACAATTCATCACTCCACATATCTACGACTTAAATATTCTACATTATATAATAGATTATTTTAATTAGCATAAACACTACAAAATATTGGTATCGTAATACAATTTTAGACACACAAAAGAAAATAGTTTTGCACACATATACACATTATCCCCCAGCATAAAAAATAACTTCATATATAGAAGAGTTTGAAGATACCAAAGGGGTAATCAGAATTCGTAAATCGAAGAAGAACAGACAACACAATGGCCAAAAGAAAAAGTACAAAAGGACAAACAACGATCAACAAAACATACATATAAAACTAAAGATGATACCCAATTATCATTTATAATACAAGTGAAGAGTGATATTTTATATACATTACAAACAAATACCACGTATGATTACAGTTTTACATATATGCAAATTATTTATTGCGCTCACATATTTATTATTATCGATATCTCGAATACAATGAACATATTTAGATACATGACCATGATGCGTATTAATTGCCAGGAGATTTTCATCATTTTACAAGCAATTGTTATTAAATTTTTGATATTTCGTACAGTGAGTGAGAAAAACAAACTTGTCATTAATCGGTCGAATATAATATGTATGTAAAATTTAAAATATGGAAATTAATTCCGATATATGGAAAAAAATACCAAATTTACTATAAAACGCTGCTATTTCTCCTTTAGGAAAGGTACACCATATACAGTTTATGAAGAGGAAAATTATCTGATTGATCTCTGTAAAAGTAAAAAATATCACGACTAGGAAGCCGGGGGCCGTCGTGGCCGTGATCCTATGGTAGTTGAACTTACAACTACCTATGCAATCAGTGCCTATCACCATTGATGCTGTGAGTTCGAAACTCGATCAGGCCGAGGTGTACTCAATACAACATTATGTGATAAAGTTTGTCAGTGCCTTGCGACAGGTCGGTGGTTTTCTCCGGATCCTCCGGTTTCCTCCACCAATAAAACTGACCGCCACGATATAACTGAAATAGTATTGAAAGTGGCGTAACACCATCAAACAAACAAACAAACAAACAAACAGACAACGTCTAGGAAGCCTAATATTTGTTAAAATAATAAGCAGGCAGCTGGTTCTAATAAATCATGAGACCACCGCTATGCTTGACCTTTCCAGAATCATAAAGTGTTTATCTGAACGTTCTAATATTATCATTTATTACATACTGAATATTACATGTCAAAATCTGTATCGCATGCCGTATCAACTCGAGAATCCTATATTACCCCAAGGGCCACCGGCCCGAGGGGTAATATAGGTTGAGGGTTGACATATGATACAGATTTTGACATGTAATGTTCATTATATCATATATTTCAACCATGCCTTTGATAATACATGTATCTTATGAAAATCATGTGACTGCCATCCCCACGTGACTAAAATCTAGGCATCTTGTGTTCAAAATGGCCTGTGGTCTTTCAATTTTGTCGGAAATGGGATAAATGTTACATATTTCTCCAGATTGGGTTTCTTCCTGCTGTCAGATGTACACCCCGGAACCACGCACCAATATTTGCTAGACGACTTTTGAGATCGTTTTCCTCGATCCATTTCTACCTGCAGTGTCTACTGCTAAAAATGCCTAGATTTTTTATGAAGTCACGTGATCGATGGTACGAATTCTTCCTCCAAATCAAGAGAACGTCTTATCACGGAATCGTCGTATTCGCCCGGGGAAATTTTGGCTATACTCGATAACCTGGGTTGGTATTGTGACGTCACCAACTGACGTGTTCATCCGCCGACAAATTCAAATAGTCACATGAAAATAGTCACAATTAAAATCATTAAATTTTGTTGCAAAAATTAAATTATAAGGAATATTTGAAATTGTTGAACAGGTTATACTTGCATAACCCGGTTTGGGTCAGTTTACGCTTTTCATAAACCGCTTCGCGGTTTATTAAGCGTAAACTGACCCAAACCAGATTATATCGTATAACCTGTTCAACAATTTCAAATATTCCTTAAGTATATTCTTTTGCGTTATAATTAAATATATCGACCTCATCAATATTTATGAATTGTATTTTATCAAGTACAAATTCACATATTTATATTTATATCATATCCTCTAATCCGGTCCTTACCTAATCCATGAGTTATCATCGTAACAAGTGTAACACAACGGGTGCAACTAGTGGAACAGAAACTGCTTACAATTCGTGAGAACCTGATTTTATCCTCAGTGTTTTTTGTATTGTTCAATCTGTGTAGCGTTTGGAAGATCATAGTTTGTCCTTTCTCTATTGGCAATATTTTGTAACGATATAACTGAAATATTGTTGAAAGTTGCATTAGACACCATACACCCTAAACTAAACCACCATTGTATGGTCTCTCTTTCATTGATATACGACTTATGATATTGAACGAAATGGAGTTGAGGTAAACATAATGATCATCTGTTTATAAATTCTTTTATTACATAATGACTGTAAATATCCGTACTTTGATAGTTAAGTAAAGTCTAGAAGTCAATAAATAATGGTATTGACCTGCTGAAAGTGATATTCACCGGGTGACGTCATAAGCCTTATAGTATATGTAATAAACCAATTACAGTCTTTTGTAGAAGTCAATATGAGTTTTTATTTACCTGCAAATCAATATTGACATCAGCCTTCGGCTTCGGTCAATATTGTTTTACAGGTCAATAAAAACTCATATTGACTTCTACAAAAGTCTGTAATTGTATATTATCAAGTGAAACCAAAAGCCATAAATTATTTTATCACATGACCCCATGATAACTTTATTTTAGTAATCTCAATTTGTCCTGTGCCATGCAGTTTGTCTTTGTTCTACATGTTAGCATCTTATAATCACCCATGACCTACATATATTTTGGCTCTGTGCCAGATGTTGGAATATTGTGTTAATGCCTGTTGAATATAATTTATCTTAGTCTCAGATAGGGTAATTGATTATAAAGCCAGTCAAGGACAGTCTTCTAAGGCGTTAACAAATGAAATTATAGTACATACATCTGTCATATAATACTACAAATCATTTTATTTCACATACAAGTGTGGTTAAAGATTCTTATATTGTATAATTTTATACTTTTTGTTTTGTATTTTTTGTATTTTTTTTTTCATTTTTCATAAGTGACAAGAATTTATAATGTTGTATTCTACTATTGCTGACGTAGTCATTATTGTAATTATTTATTCTGTAGAGATATAAGTTGCGTCATAAATGACAACGGATATATTCCACTTGTCGTAAACAATTCCCGGTCCTTTCCTCATTCACGACTTATCACCGGGTTGGTAACTAAATTAACACAAAGGGTGCAACGAGTGGAACAGGAACAACCTACCCTTCCGGAGTACCTGAGTTCACCCCTTGTTTTAGTGGGGTTTGTGTTAATCGATCTTTAGGTTTATGTGTATGTTTTGTAGATCGTTGTTTGTCGTTTTGTACTTTTTCTTTTGGCCATTGTGTTGTCTGTTCTTCGATATACGGATTCTGATTACCCCTTTGGTATCTTCAAACTCTCCTTGTCCCCAATCTAATTGTTTATTTAGCAATAAAATATGTTTAATCTAAATATAATCATGTTTATCAAATCATTTACTGTGGGTTCGTATTTTTCTTACCGGGTTACATGTATAAAAAAATCCACCACAATGCTTTCATCATACTTATATAAAATCTACCACAATTTGTTTTACATCAAGAACACCACAAAATGTTTTATTTCAAATTCACTAGTATGAATTTACATCAGACCTATCACTCCAGAGTTAAATCAAATCCACAAAAATACACCATATTGACCTGACCTTTTATTGTTTTATTCTAATAACCAATTTCTTCCAGAGTTATCGTCCTTTGTGATGTGAAAGCAAGGAACGGTAACTCTGGAAGGTATTGTCCCATAACATCACAGGACATCAGGACTACCTAGAAAGAGATATACGCAAACCCGAGTTCAACCCCGGTTGTTAGTGCAGTTTGTGTTGCTCAATCTTTAGTTTTCTGCGTATTGCTGTGTATATCATTGTTAGTCCTATTGTCTTTTCGTATTGCCCATTGTGTTTTCTGTCTTTCGAGTTACCTCTTCTGATTACCCCTTTGATATCTTTTGACCATTGTGTTTTCTGTCTTTCGAGTTACCACTTCTGATTACCCCTTTGATATCTTCAAACTGTTTTAAATATTTTTTTTTGTTTCTTCGAGGATGGGATTCTAATAACACAAAATTGCGAATTTAGATGTCATTTATTCCAATACTATATAAACGTTAGAGAACACCGAAGGGTAATCAAAAATGGACAATCCGGAGAAACTGGCAACATAGGACACACAAGACGAAGAAAAACAAAGCAAAAACACAACACTGTATGTGTTTGACACCACTATACGCAAACAAACACAAATAACGTAAATAAGACATGAGACCTCCTACAAATAACTGGAGGTAAAGACGTTGAATTTCACATTCTATGATTCTGTTTATCGTTATATGTCACTCTAGTTGGTTGATCTTTTGGACGTAGTATATCTATTTTAGTGAATACTAACGACAATTCAATCTGAGGAATGACATTCTAAATTCTAAATCGTTAAATCATTAAACTCTAGACAGATGTTTCTATGTCATTAAGGTGAAATCAAAGTCAATTTTAAGCAATACATCCAATAAATGAAAAGTTTGAAGATACCAATGGGGTAATTAGATGCCACATATCGAAGAAAGTTGGACGATAAAATGACCAAATGAAAAAAAGACAAACAATAAAAAAATTCATGAATAGGTAAAGATTTGTACATCTTCCTATGCCGGTGATAATTCATGAATAGGTAAAGGAATTAGATGTGTACATCTTCCTATGCTATCTATGTCTACCACCACTAAAGTTGTGAGTTCAACTACTCAGAAACCGGAAGATTGGGCAACAGGAACTCCACTAAATACATGTGAGGAACTGAAGGGTAAGCAGTTTCTGCTCTACGTGTGGCACCTGTCGTGCTACTCTTCTTACAAAGCCGGTGATAATTCATGAATAGGTAAAGGATCGGATTGTGATTACGACAGACGGAACACATCCGTGGTCAAAACGTGTAACCAGATCATGCTATAAGTTGAGAACGTATTTCATCTCTTCCAGTTAATGTAGTAAAGGAAGTCACAGTTAAAATGGGGACGAAACCTTGTGAAAATCAGGAAATTGTGTTCTCTTCCTATACCTATAGGTTTTTGGGACTGTGGTTACCGTGACCGCATGGTAGTTGGAATTAGATTTGTACATCTTCCTATGCTATCTATGTCTACCACCACTAAAGTTGTGAGTTCAATTCCAGCCCATTGTAAGAAGTACAATATTATGTGATTAAGGTTACCAGTTGCTTGTGGCCGTTCAGTAATTTTCTCCAGGAGCTCAGGGTTCCCCCTTCAATAAAACTTACGGCCACGATATTTGTGAAAAATTATTGAAAGTGGCTTTATTGCACCTATAACCTAAAACCTTCCACCAATAAAATTGATCGCCACGATAGAAGTGAAATATTGTTACTTGATTAAAATTTTATCCTTTGTGATACAAACTCCCTCCAAGCAGCCACGGCAGTATGGCACAGCACAATAAAGGAAAATATACTATTTGAAAAGCGAAGTCATCATCAGCATCCCCATGAGAACATGGTGCGCCTGTCCTTGACAATATTTTCCATTACTTCTATGAGGCATAGTTTTACAACAACAAAAATGATAAAAGTCAAGTGAAACACAGGAGGTAAGTCTACCAATCTGTCATTCAGGTATATTGATAATGGTCTGTCATTGATAATCCAAACTTTGATAATTGCATTAATAGATACAGTCAAACTGTATTAAGGTGATACCATACACTTCAGGTAAAATTTGATTTGTTCGTTTAATTTTCTTATTTTTTTGGCAGTTTGTTTGAATATATCCACTAATAAATATCAAAATTTTAACAAATTCCAACCAACAGGTTCAGAGCTATAAATTCATTAGCCACATAGCATCTTTTCTCTCTGTGGTTTTGATCACCGAGATGCTTGTAATCTGCATACAAACATCATATGATCAAAACGTTCAACTGATTTTAAAGAGTTATCTCCCTGTAGTGTTAGGTACCACCTTAAGAGGTCACCTTTGGGACAAAGAAAAAGTGGCCTTGTAAGACAGATGACCTCTTAAAAGAGGTTCAATTCATATGAAATTTTATATGACAGGACAAGAACAAGGTGCCCTTATCATACAGGTGACTGTTTAATAGAGGTGTGACCGCATGGACAGGTTTGACTGTGTTTGATTAAAACTTTGTCTTCATCTTCAATATACAATATACATACGAGACATATATGTCAATCAATGAGTACAAAATCTTTATTCAATTTCGAGTTCGATGGATTATGTTAGAGATATGTCGTCGCCTAAACCGGTGTTGTCAAAGCATCTTATATAGCAATAATAGAACATACGGTTAGAGCTAAATGGAATTGACATTATATTTCCGCCACTTGACATGTAGACATGGCTACAATATATTTGACGTCCGAATGAATAGGTTAAAAACTAGAGAGTACCTGGATGAACCCTTGATTATATGTGTGTTACTACACATAATTAGTTCAAATTATTGTTGATTCAGGCTAACTTGGCCGGGCGTGGCTATCGGTCGTAGTTCAATTGGAACCTTCATTTTTAATTTAGGGTGGACAGGTAAAATAGTTTACATCTGTGTGATCTGAATTCACTGATCCATTTAATTAGAGTCAATTGACAATTATTATACCTTTTATATTCTATACTATGCAAACAACAATACTATGAATAGGCGATTGTTGTCATTTTTACGAGAACCTGGTGTTACATATAAATAGTAGATTCGTCCACGGTCATAGTTTGAAGTTCAAACAGACCGGCCAGGTTACTTTGTAACATCAATAACACTGCTAATGTGCGATTTTAATGATGTCTAAAAAGTACTTCCTTATCAGAGAGGGTAGTAAGTGTATTTTCCACGAATTCCAGGAGTGGTTCATTACAGGTTCTTTGATCATACAGTCAAAGTCATGAGTCTTGTACACAAATACAATGTTTTTCAGTTACTATGATCAATAATATATTGCAAGTTTATGAGAAGGTCTAAACAATTCCTCATTGTATAAAGATAGCCAACATGATCACTGTGTCCAGAGAAACCCCCAACTTTTTTCTTCTGTTTTTCTGTTCTCTTTTACGTGTGTAATGTTTACTGGTATACTTACTTTAATGTGCATGCTCTGTTCCATGTGTATATTTGTTATAATTGTTATGTAATTCAAAGGAGAAGACTTCATAAGTGAATACAACTTGTGTCTGATCTTTTTTGTCTCTATGAGCAAAAATAAAATGGATATAAACTAATAACCTACTAGATTAACACGACAGGTGCCACTAGTGGAGTAGGAACTGCCTATCCTTCCGGAGCACCTGAGTTCATCCCCGGTCTTTAGTTTTATATGTATGTTTTGTAGATCGTTGTTTTTTTTTAGTGAGGTTCGTGTTACTAGATCTTTAGTTTTATTTGTATGTTTTGTAGATCGTTGTTTTTTTTTAGTGAGGTTCGTGTTACTTGATCTTTAGTTTTATGTGTATGTTTTGTAGATCGTTGTTTGTCCTTTAGTTTTTAGTGAGGTTCGTGTTACTCGATCTTTATTTTTATGTGTATGTTTTGTAGATCGTTGTTTGTTCTTTTGTCCTTTTTCTTTTGGACATTGTGTTGTCTGTTCTTCTTTGATTTTATACGGATTGCTTTGGGATTATCTTACTTATTGTACCAGTTACTTACCAGGGGCGGATCCAGGATTTCAAGTTAGGGGGGGGGCGCACTTAAAAAAATCGCGCCGAGCAGAGGGAGGCGCGAAATTTTTTTGGGTATTTCGTGTGAAAAATGACGATTTTACGCAAAAAAATCATATTTTTTCCAATTTATTTGAATCCGCCCCTGCTTACATTGATGACAATGTTTTTTCTAATCGTATATAAGCAATATTAGACGATTCTTGCTACCCTGTATAGGTCTTTTAGTTTTCTTGCTACAAAATACTTTTTATTAGATTATTTGTGTTTCCAATGTTTTGACTCGGAGTGTTCTTGATGAAGATTATTTCAGAAAAGCGCCGTGTGCACTTAAATAAATATACATGTATGTGTTTATTGAATATTGATTATATGTAATTTCTGGTAGGTAACCAATGGTAATTATTATTTTTCTTATGGGGGGGGCCCTAAATAATAATAAATCGTTTGATTTTGCTTGTTTGTTATTTTTTCTAACTTGAATGTTTCTCTTTGTTTATTGCTGTGATCTTGACATTGATTCAAAAGATGTAACAAGATGAACTGTGAGCTAATGCTCACTTATGATACCCCGCATATATGTTCAATGTGTATAAAAACCAACTAAGTTGGCAAACAGGAATTGTAGGAATGTGACGGGTCCAAAAACGCTTCCAACAATATGGCATACCTATATGAAGCTTGTGACCAAATATCAGATTTCTGCCATCAATAGTTGCTAAAAAAAATGCGACGAAAAACATCTTGGGACGGACGGAAGAACAGATAGACAGACCGAAGGACGGACAAAGGTAAAACAGTATACCCCCTCCGGTGGAGCGGGGTATAATAATGAAAAACAGGACATCTTGTAAAAACTGAAAATACGAAAAGTTTAAAGATACCACAGCAGTAATGAAAAACTGTGAATCAAAGAACAGACAATACAACGGCTAAGAAAGGACAAACAACGATCTACAAAACACTCCACAGTAAAACTGAAGATCAAGCAAAACAAATCCCACTTAAAACCGGCTGTGAACTCATGTGCTCCGGAAGGGTAAGAAGTTCCTACTGCACTAGTCGCACCCGTCGTGTTACTCAGAGTGTGTTATAGGTACAAAAATACTTACTGTCGCTATAACTTGGAGGGTATAAATCTAGGACGTGGGGTTAATAGTTTCCTCCTACCATTAATTTTATTGTATGTCATTCTGTGAATTGCGAATTCTGATTACCCCTTTGGTTTCTTCAAACTATTTTTCAACTACCTTAATTATTTAGAATGCTAGTTAACAACCACAACATATTGTCTGGTAATATTCTCAAGAAAAACGACCCTGTTTTTGGACAAAACAATCAAATATATAGAACTTGTAAGACGTTTACTCTTTTACAGAAGATATGAGAGTTGACTTGATTTTGATTTTTGGTGTTCAACGCCACTTTCAACAATATTTCAGCTATATCATGGCGACCAGTTTTAGTGGTGGAAGAAGCCGGAGTACCCGGAGAGAACCACCGACCATGGACAAGCAACTGGTAAGCTGTATCACTTGCGGTTGCGAGTCGAGTGCACCTTTTTTTGTAATTTATAAAGCCGGGCGCGAACCCACGCAGTATTGGTGATAGGCTTGTATGAGTTGTTAGATCCAGCGACCTAACTCATTGAGCCACCCGTGCCCCGATATGAGAGTTGGATAAACACGAAATATAAACTCGTAATAGCATGGTTTGTTATCTACATTTGTATTTTCTCCTGGTATTCGTCCATAAAGTTAACATCGAATGGAAATATCATTTCACAGCCTGTAATTCCTCTGTTATTGTCACACTTTCAAATTGATTGTTCTTTGGCATTTCCGGATTCTCACGTCTCGGCAATTCCGCACAGTTGAATCGTCAGATATAGAAGCAACATCTTCCATAAAACAACGACCGCTAGAATAGACTCTATAACCCTCGAAAGTGTTATTTTGTTTTGTATGATATAAGATTCTGAACAGTTGTTGTTTTCAATATAACTTCTTTATTCAAAAATTGCTTGTGACTTGTATATGTTTGGCATTTGTGCTTTACTCTCTGTACATGTATATTGTTATCGTTTTTCTCTGGTATTTACAAATAGAATCTTTAATTTCTCCTATGTGTGGTACCATTTTTCTATTGCCGTAGGACCCGGGTGGCTCAATGAGTTATGTAAGTTGGATTACCTAACAACTCAAACAAACATATCACCAATACGACGTGGGTTCGCGCTCGGCTTTGTAAATTACAAAAAGGGTGCTCTCGACTCGCAGCCGCAAGTGATAAAGTTTACCAGTTGCTTGCCCATGGTCGGTGGTTCTCTCCGAGTACTCCGGCTTCTTCCACCACTAAAACTGGTCGCCATGATATAGCTGAAATATTGTTGAAAGTGGAGTTAAAAAAAAAAATGAAATCAAAATTTATTGCCGTAAATAGTAGTCTCGTATATGGAAGACGTCACGCTCTTTGCACGCATGAAAAGACAACTTGCAGAAACGTTTGTGGAATAAAATCAAACAATCGAAACGGTTATACATACAGTTATTTATATCATGGCCAATTAACATTGAGTAACATTTTTCGAGACCTAATTGGATTCCATGTAAATCTTTGCGACTATTAGGCCAATTCTCATTATGACGTAAACATAGAAATATACAATGTAATTATACATTAAAGTCGAGTATGGCTAAACATCGTCTATACTAATAGCGTGTAGTCTATTACAAGTAATTTAATATGTTTGTTAAAGGCAAGGTTGCTGAATTAATGTCCGCAACATCATAGTAGGTGTAGGGTTAGCCTTATGTTTATGGTGTTTAACGCCACTTTTAACAATATTTCAGCTATATCGTGGCGGTCAGTTTTTTTGGTGGAGGAAACAGGAGTACCCGGAGAAAAACCACCGACCTGTCGCAAATTACTGACAAACTTTATCACATAATGTTGTATTCAGTACACCTCACCGGAACTCACAGCGTTAGTGATTAGAGGCACTTGATTGCATAGGTAGTTGTAAATTAAACTGTTATACAGTAGGTGTATATATATACTGGACAAAAAAAGTTAAGGATCATGATTTCAAAATTATTTGATTTATAACAAAAAACAATAAATTTCAATATATATATTAGATTATTCAATAACAATCAGACAATAAATTTTAAACTTTATTACCAAATTCCATCGAGGCGTTTAGCTGAGACCACCGCCACTGTCAGACAACCCTCAAAAACAGAATAAAAATCAGTATGGACATCACCCAGAAATTTCACGAAAAACTTGTTTATCATTCTGAAATCACTCTCAATAAGATGTGTGTCCACCGTGAGCCTGGATAACGGCACGACAACGCCTCTGCATACTTCTAATCAGTCTACGGAACGAGATTTGTGGCAGTCTTGTCCATTCCTCATGCAATGCTAAAGTCAGCCCCTGGCGGTTAGTTGGAAGTACAGGACGTGCTGAAACCGCTCGTTGTAGCATGTCCCAGGCATGTTCGATTGGATTCAAGTCCGGAGAACAACTTGGCCAATCCATGCGCTCAATTGTTTCGGCGTCAAGATATTCCTTTACTAAGCGTGCTTTGTGGGGACGAGCATTATCGTCCATTAACACGAAGTCGTTGCCTATAGCTCCCGCAAAAGGTCTTACAATTGGGTGCAATATCTCGTCTCTGTATCTTGCACCGGTTAGGTTGCCATTGATAACGTACAGTTCAGTACATCCGCCACTACTGATACCGGCCCAAACCATTACAGAGCCCCCTCCAAATCGGTCATGCTCTATGACACATCAGTCAGCGTACCGCTCATCACCCGTACGCCACACACGCCTCCGTCCATCCTGAATGTCGACCCAGAATCTCGATTCGTCTGTAAAAAGCACAGGTGTCCAATGGCGCAGTTGCCAATTCACATGGTTTTGTGTCCATTGGAACCGCGCTACTCTGTGTCTTCTTGTCAGAATGGGGCGAACAGCAGGTGGGTATGCCCTAAGATTAGCAGCGTGAAGTCTGTTTCTAACAGTTTGGGGTGTAATTTGTACTCCAGTTGCTGCATGAAAGTCCGTATTGAGCCATACAGCACTTTGGAACCTTTGCCTACGGGCCATATTGGACATATAGCAGTCCTGGCGCACTGTTGTGGACCTCGGGCGACCTGACCGCGCCCTCTCGGAGACATTACCTGTCTGTTGGAAACGATTCCATAGTCTCGAAATCACACTTTGTGACACATTAAAATGTCCAGCAACCGTTCTCTGGACTTGCCCAGCTTGGAGCATAACTACTGCTTGACCAGCTTCAACAACAGTTAAATGGCGTCTCAACCACTTCCAATGTCAATAAAATTTCACTAAAAAGTCAATTTGCATCATTAAATCCGACAGAGAATTCAACATCACAATTTTCAAAAATTAATTGACACGTTGATACACTTTGTTTTTGACCCTATGCTTGTGTTTAGGCATGCAGTCACCCACCCGTGAAGTGAATAGGGAAACAGGTAACGCTATTGTGTTCAGGACATATCAAAGAAAGTATGATAGGCAAAAACGGTCAAATTAACTATTTTAGTATAATTAATTTTTAATATCTAAATCATGATCCTTAACTTTTTTTGTCCAGTATATATATATATACATTATTTGTTTAATTTCATACTTATCATATTGTGGCATTGAGCCTAAAACCACAATAAATGAATGATATGTGCCTTTTTGAATTATATGTTAAATATATTCTTTTTCACAATATATGATTGATATTGATGGTTATTTTTACCAGATTTATGTTATTTTTGTACCGGTTAAGTAGACAAAAAACAAGTAATTAATCATATTTAATCTTACAAAACATAAATAACTCTAAATTTCATATCATTACCCTACATTTATCATGTGTTATATATACATGTAAAAATAACATTTTGCCCTCAATAATACAGTTGATAGCAATTTATTTTAAATTCAAAATTCATGAGTTCACCCCAGTTATTAGTGAGGTTCGCGTTACTCGATATTTAGTTGTATGTGTTTGTTTTGTAGATCGTTGTTTGTCCTTCTGTACTTTTTCTTTTGGCCATGGTGTTGTCTGTTCTTCGATATACGGATTTTCATTACCCCTTTGGTATCTTTTGGCCATTGTGTTGTCTGTTCTTCGATATACAGATTCTGATTACCCCTTTGGTATCTTTTGGCCATTGTGTTGTCTGTTCTTCGATATACAGATTCTGATTACCCCTTTGGTATCTTTTGGCCATTGTGTTGTCTGTTCTTCGATATACAGATTTTGATTACCTCTTTGGTATCTTTATTTTTTGGGTATGTTTATTTAGGATTATTATTCCATTATAATGGGAGTTTTTTTACATACTCAAAAATTACTAAAAAATCACTGTCTAATCAATGTAGAAAAGCATTGTTTAATTTGTATAGCAAAATTCATGATGACTGTTTTAATCATGAAACATTAATGTCTTTGTTTGATACGTATATTTCTTGTATATTGAGTTACGGATTTGAAACATGGGGTTCACATAAAGGTGAAGATATTGAAAAGGTACATTTAAACTTTTTGAAAAGAACTTTAAAAGTAAGAAGGTCTGCTGTGAATTTTATGGTCTATTTTGAATTAGGACGAGTTGTATGTTGAACGTTACTATAGAATGCTCAAATACTGGTGTAACATTTTGAAAACAGAAAACATTGTGTTAAAAACTTGTTATGAATCCATGTTTGAATCAAGTCATAAAAAGTTAAATAAGAAGTTTAACTGGGCTGGTAATATCAGAGATATTCTGTGTAGATATGGTTTCAATGATATATGGATCTCTCAAGATGTTGTTGATGAAGATAAATTTTTATGTGAATTTAAACAAAGAGTTATTGATTGTTTTGTAAGTGAAGCTGTAGCATTCTTTGAAGATTCACCTAAATGTAATTTTTATAGATACATATATGATATTCATAAGTTGCAGTTTTATTTAAGCCGACCTGTGAATTATATGTATAAACCTTTGATTTGTAAATATCGTATACATGCACATAGTTTAAAGATTGAAACGGGACGATATTTAAACATTGATAGACAAGAAAGAATATGTGATTTTTGTAATGATTCATGTATAGAAGACGAATTTCATTTTATATTGAAGTGTAAAAAATATGATGACATGCGTAAAAAGTATATTAAACCTTACTACTGGAAGAAACCATCTGCTTTTAAACTGATACAACTATTGTTAGTTTGTTATATTAAAGAGCTAAATAATCTAGGTAAATTTTTGTATTCTGCTGAAAAGGTTAGAAATTGTTTAACTTAATTGTCATGCTCCGCTATGAATATATTCTTGTATTGATTGTATGTATATATGCCTATAAGCTGTATTGCTTTTGGTAAATAAAGTATTATTATTATTATCTTCAAACTCTTCTTTTAACAACATAAAAAGCATTGACAGCATGATGTGAAGCAGAATTTTTTTCCTAAAATTAAAATGAGTAAATATTCTGTTATTAAGAACAATCTTTCAAAAAAAAAAAAAAAAAAAAAAAAAAAAAAAAAAAAAAAAAAAAAAAAAAAAAAAAAAAAAAAAAAAAAAAAAAAAAAAAAAAAAAAAACAAGAAAAAGAAAAAAGCATACATCATGCATGAAAATATCTAACTGTTAGACAGAAATACGTGACAAGTTGAACAATTATAACATAGCTTACACAATTTATACAAACAATCTGTCAGTTTTCTCTCTCATATTAAATTATTCTCAAGGGCGCATACTTTCATAATAATGTTTTTATTGAGATTATTAGAACACATTACTTAACAGTTACTACATAATTTGTTTCTATTAAGTTTTTCCTTTAAAAGAGACTGTTCTAGATTGTATGCCTTACTTTATTGCACAATGTTAAGAAACCATTGCAATATGAATAAAGGTGTTTAAAACCATCATTCGGATATCTCAGCTTTCATTCGTATTCCGTAAATCAACGAAGGACAGACAATACAATGGCCAAATGAAAAAGGACAAAAGGACAAACAATGATCTACAAAACACTACACAGAAAAACTAAATATTGTAGCAACACGAGCCTCACAAAATCCGGAAAGATAAGCACTAGTGGGACCCGTCATATGACTCTGGTTACAAATCCTATGGTAAGTCATGCGTGATGAAAGGGCGGAATTGTGGTCATGACAAACAGGTCATATCCAGTGGCATTTTGTGACACAACGGTTAAACAGGTCATGGTGATGACCGTAGAACAATCGAATTGATGACTTCAACTTAACTAAGTAGAAACCGTTGATTCAGTACCTATCTTGTTAGAATTAACCTTCTATCAAGGAGGGACCGTCATGGCCTTGATCGTATGGTAGTTCGATTTACACCTACCTATGCAATCGGTGCCTATTACCACTGATGTTGTGAGTTCGAATCCCGCTCAGGGCGAGGCGTAAAACATTATATGTGATAAAGTTTGTCAGTGACTTATGACAGGTGGGTGTTTTTCTCCGGATACTCCGGTTTTCTCCACCAATAAAACTGACCGCCACGATATAACTGAAATATTGTTGAAAGTGGCGTTAAACACTATGAAACTACACCAAGCAAAGAATCAACTTTCTATCAAGGATATTATGATAGGAACCATAATCGCTGGAATATCGCATAAGTTGAGAGTCTTAATTGTAGGTGCTGCTGGAATGTTGCTACATATAAATTGAAGGTTCATGGGGAAATTGAAATCTCTTTTGTTGTAAAGTGTCATTCTTAATCCGCCTACACTATCAATGTGTATGTCAAGGTATGAAGTAGAACTTACTATATCTGTGGTTTCAATTATTTCAAACTCAATGGGTTAGATGTTATCAACATAATCAGCAAGCTTGAAATTATTTAATGAAAGGACATCATCTATATATCGGAATTTGAAATCACGCTGTTTTATTTTCGTTTTTCCTGAGAATCCCATATGGGATCTGCCTCATTCATGCGCATAAAGGAACAAGTCGGAAAAAGAGTAGAACAGTTGGTACCTATAGGAATTCCGACTGTGAAAAACACGCCCATCAAACAATATATATACGTTGTCAATCAAAACATCAAGAATTCTGATGATGTCAGTTGCAGATACCTTTTTGGCAGAACCATTTTGTTTTACAAAATAAGATTTGTGTCTTCCTAAAACAGAGTATTTCTATCTACGTTGGCCATTCTGTTTTTATGAAACAAAGCTTAAGTATGTTTGTTTTAGTGACATTGTTATTTTTGTCAAATATGAATGGTGTCATGGATTGACCGATTAAATGATATTATAATAAAACAATGGTATTTTTTATTGTATCGGGCAACACATGTTTTATCGGCCTGCACATGTATATTATTTGTCGACATACTTTCATCGAGTCGATAAAGCCTTGTATTGACCTCGACACCAAAGGGCTGTAAATGTACATGATAACATTAAAATTACCACGATGTTGAACAAATAGCAAACTGAAATCCTGGATAGGGCACTAGAATGTCACAATATAGTGGGAGAAATGGCAAAATCTCTGAAAGTCTAAGGATTGCGATGCTTTGTGCCATGCCCATATTAACTCTTTCCAAAGTTGGGCAAGCTAGCAGTTTTTGAGGAATTCACATTTAAAATGTAGAAACTTAGCTTAAAAACTTTTGTGACAGACGAACAGGATGAAAACAATGTATTCTTCAGAAGGGTGAGAT
>MJUT01019360.1:610624-638471 GCA_002080005.1 Gigantidas platifrons | reverse complement strand
TGGCCACATGATTCCCCTGTGGAAGGGGAAGAGCCCTATTTATTTTGGAGTCATTAGGTCAAAGGTCACATAATGTTGTATCGAGTACACCTCGCCATGAGCGGGGTTCGAACGCACAACTTTAGTAGTGATAAGCACTGATCGCACAGATAGTTGTAAATCTAACTATCATACGATCAGCACCACGACGGCCCATGAAAGAAACAATACAATTATGCAATGTAGGCAACATCGTGAAGCAGGGCTAGATATATCTGTAGCATGATCGTGAAGCAGGGCTAGATATATCTGTAGCATGATCGTGAAGCAGGGCTAGATATATCTGTAGCATGATTTTTTCAAGCTCAGTGGAATAGATGCGATCAAGATAATCACCATCACTGGTTTTAAACTGATGTTCGTAACTGGAGTTACCTACATTCCAACATGGCGGATACGAAAAATCATAGAATATCCTTGTTTTCTCTTTGTTTTTAGTTTATTTTCAAATATGATCATTTTAAATGTATAGATATTTTAACAATTAAGTGTAGTGATATGCTTAAATCAACTGTAAATTCTCCTATGTGGCGCAAAACCTATTTTAAGAAATGCAAATGATGTAAGTAACTTTACGAACATCACTTCAAAGAGTTACGTACATCTTTCAATTTTTTTCAGGTTACGATATCAATGTTTTCATAACAGCATAAGAGTTTCGTCATTTTTATGTATGCATTCGAGTGTCTAATATTCCCACCTGTAATCATACGTATGGACTTACTAATAAACACTACTGATAAAAAGAAATCAAGTATGTTCTAATTTACAATTTTCCGTGTCCGCCATGTTGGGATGTAGGTAACTCCAGTTACGAACATCAGTTTAACACCAGTGACCATACAAAGAAGTATTTGAGAAAGGACATCATCCATGTAGCGAACGTGAAAAATAATGTGATAGTTTTTTTTCGTATTTCTTGAGAAGTCCCATTATAAAGTCTGCTTCAAACGAATACGGGAACGAGAAGAAGGGAAAAGCAAAGTTCGAAGTTTTCATTTGCAATATACAAGATATTATTTCCGTAAATAATTTATCCCGAGCGAGAGGGATAAAAATACTACGAAAATAATGTCATACATGTTAAAACATCTTACAAACTGCATGGCTTCCATGAATTATTTCGATTGAAATGAAAATGCATGTCATTACAAAATCGACCAATCTTCATGTTTACAGGTGCCCCCCTTTTTTACATCATAGATAAATAGATTGTGTTGAAATTAGATTATTAACATTTTCCAATTTTATGACATTTTTATTTTATCTATTTGAACAAACAATATGATAAGCAAAAACTTAAACTGAATAAATCCGTAATCAGTTTGTGTCAATGTCACAAGCATTCCTTGGAAACAACGTCACTGGAAAAAAGACAATTTACAAAATTCATAGTCGATAGATATTTTAAGTTTTAAAAAAATTATGCAAAGAAACAAAGCTAACATTGTAAAGCTTGTATTCACCAAGTATTTGTATAATACAAATCCTTGTATGCACCAATGTCCTATTTCAATGCATAAAATTACATAGGAATGATGTCCACATTTTGTCTGACAATACGCAAGTGCGAATTACAATATATCGGGAGTCTTATCATTGCATATTTATGTTTTACTATGATTTCAATATTTAATTAAAGCGCAGAATTTTATCAACTATATTTCTCACATTGTATTTCATTTAGAACTCAAAAGAAAATGTTTTCTAGTAATGCAATATTACTGGAATAACAGTACTGAAGAATTTTAGGTGTGCCCTGTCAGTTGAGTATTTAAGGAATTTACAAAAAATCGTTTTATGAAATATCCGACTCTACTTCACCAGTAAAATATTGATATTTCTTAAATTGAATCACACAGGAAACACATTACAGAAAGCTTAAGGTGCATTTATATCAAGAGTTGTGTAATTATTATTTTTTCTGTAGATTCGGACTCTTTGTAAATTAGATTACCCCTTTATTTGGTACATTTTTTTGTATCTTAGGATGTTCATAAACATGACGCTGTATTTTGATCTAAGCGAAAGTCTCATGGTAGTATAACTAATCTTCTCGGAGCACACCTGTTCTTAATAGTGTTCAGGGATTCAGCCAGGATTTTGAGACCATTAGTCAATTTCGCGGAGCAGAATTTTTTTTTTTCTAAATATGAATAGACAAGAATATATTGAGCTTAANCTTGTAAAATCGAAAATTAAAATTAAAAGAAAAATTGTAAAAACTGAAAATTTATAACAAAAAAATAATAGCAATTATATCAAGCTCTAATTTACTATATTCTGAAATTCTTTTATTTTTTATTTTTTTTTAATTTTTATAAATTTGGAAATATTTTACCAGGCATGCGCCGGAAAGTAAACATCAGCAGTACGTTGATGGTTTTCTGTAACAGAAGAAGAAGAAGAAATCTATAATATAATAATCAATAATACGGAAATGTGTGTATATTTTTTTAGCACTACCTTTATGCTTATAACGGAAGTGTAAGGTACTTCCCAGGATTCCTGTTGCCATCGCCGCCATTTCAGCATAATTGGAGATAACGACGCTTTAACGGAAAAGTCTGATTACTTTACACACCTAATCATCTAAACTAATAATTTCTTTAACTCATGATGTTGTAAGCAAAACAAGTGTATTGATATTTGTGAATAACGAATTATATTACAATGAGTGCGACAACAGGCAAGAAGAAAGGTGGCGGGTTTTTGTCTCGTCAAGCCAAAAGTAAAGACAAAGGTCATCAATTGGAATGTATTTCGGAAGATGAATTGTTGAAGAAAGATATCGTTTCACCCGATGATGTCCTTCGCCTTAATAGAATAACAGAAAGTGAGTGATCTGGAATACCGGTTATGATGAGTCATCCATTTTTTTTTGTTTCCTGATAAATGTATCTTCCCTTCCTATGGTACCGCGGGTTCTATGATACCGCGGTATTTATTTTGTCTGTTCCTATGCACTGCAGCGTCACCCGCCGGTTTTTCTATTTATATTTTCATAAACACAACAGTCACATTTATCGGAACGGAACGTCTGGTCATTCTGTCCAAATGTCTTGAAGTTTTGTAAGTACACGTATTGTTATCTTTTCCTCAGAAATAGCGGACATTTGTATTTTACCCTGATACCATGCTTTGTAAAATGTCCAATAATTAACAAAGGCATTTGACCGATGGACCTTAATTTCCCCGTGTTTGACACGGTGGTACGTATTTTCAGGGATAGTAACGATGTAGAGCCTCTATTTAATTGTGGGTCCACACGAATACTAGAAAAATACTCAAGGTAAGAAACAAAATCTCTGAAAATGGCAGCGTACTGCTAAATTTCTTATTATTGTCGATTTCCCTGATTTCTGAAAAATAAACAGATGGAATGCACTAACCTTGTGGACCCCCGTCAGCTGTTGTGCCACTGGTTTACTCTCATATTCGTACTATTTTGCATATACAGGGATTTAGCCAGGATTTTGAGACCATTAGTCACTTTTGCGGAACAATTTTTTTTCTAATTAAGAATAAACAAGAATGTAATGAGCTTAGTTTTAAAATCAGTTACTTTGCCTTATTTATTGGTTAGTAATGGAGATTGAAAAGCTATGAAAACGTCCTAGGATGTGAACATACTCTGCAAATTAGCAACCAACTGATAAAATATAACATTGGCACTATTTTGATCTAATCTAATGCCACACAAATTGTAATACCTCCCCCCTTTTTTTTTTAAATATTACTGTGCTTTGTTTTAATACAACACAAATTGTAATAACCCCCTCCCCACCCTTTTTGAAATGTGCTTTGGTCTAGTACCACAACAGTTGTAATAACTCGTATTTGTGTAGTCTTCAGCAGAAAAAAATATGTATGGCTGACAATTTGCCCAATAGTCCAACTTCTCTGTGTAGGTAATGAATATATAGAACATACGACAAAAACTGAAGCAAGTTGTAAAATAAATAATTATTTCTCAGACCTCATAATCAAAATGCAACAATTGGGATAAAAATAAAAATACTGTAGTTATTTTTTTTTAATTGCAGACAGGTGTCTGTCTGTTCTATAAATAGAACGTAATTGTTACCTGGATGTTGCAGACCTGGCGAAATTCCTGAGACTCTTGTCTGACATTCGGTCAGACAAGCTGAAATCTTGTGTCTGACCGAACTCAAGTTTGTCGGACCGGATAATTTTTCTGCAAAAATCAATACTTGATCAAAACTGATTGAATAAAGGCTATTTCTAACCAATGTGGCCCTGGTGGCTCAATGAGTTAGGTAGTTGGATTACATAGCAACTCGTACAAGCCTATCATCAATGCAGCGTGGGTTCTCGGATAGCTTTATAAATTACAAAAAAGGTTGCACTCGACTCGCAGCCGCAAGTGATAAAGTTTACCAGTTGCTTGCCCATGGTCCTCTCCGGGTACTCCGGCTTCTTCCACCACTAAAATTGGTTGCCATGCTATAGCTGAAATATTGCTGAAAGTGGCGTGAAGCAACAAAAATTAAAATCTAACCAATGAATTTTATTTATTTTATTACTTTCAATCATTTTAAGGACAGATTCCTCTAGATCTTTTGAACAAGTACTGTTTGGTGTCCCTATTCCCAGAAATCTTTCAATTGTCTCTACTCTGAAAAACGAATGTAAATGGCTTCCTGCTCATCACCAGAGCCCAGAGGTACATTTGTATCTGTCGACCCATCCATCATGAAGGAAAAGAAAGATCTTCCCAGCATACTAAATATATAAAAATGTGCTTGCAATTATTTTATTTTTGTTGTTGCAAATATATGTGCAAACGAACATATGTTTCTAGTTAAAACACACTAAACAAATTAATTTTTTATTTCAATATTCCGTTTTTGTTATGGTCCGTTTTGGTTATGGGATGAAACATCCGTTAGCGTCGATCTTTTTGCCATGATGGGTTAAGCTTAAGGTCTTTTCTTTTAGGCTTCGTAGTTACTTTGAGGATTTCATATTACCTCTGCCGATATTTTATGTTTTAGAGCTTTTCCCCGACACACATTTTCAATCATTCAAAGCATGTTTCTTTTTTTCAAACCGGAAATTATTTTTAATGAGTCACTTCCGCTCATGTGTAAAAAAGTAAACTCCGAAATCGATGTCGGACATTTGGTCCGGAAAAAATACGATTTTAGTCGGACCAGCAACAAAAAACGTCGGACTTGTCCGACGAATTTCGCCACCTCTGATGCTGATCGATAAAAAAAACTTGTGCATCCTCGTGCAGTGCATGGCCAACCTTGGCATATAAATGACCATATTAAATAATTATGAGAACTAAGATTTCATTTCACAGAAATGAGTATAAATACATCAAAAGTTTGTTTGGTTAAAAGTAGCTTCGGTGGATTGCGAACTCCTGTTGTTCGTGCCATTTTTATTTTTTAAGTTTCTGACTTTTCGAGAAAACCACTTTCAAAATACTAAGTAATGGATAGTATATCAGTAAACATGATGTCGACATTTTCATAAATGAAACGTGACAAAAATAGTTCGTTGTGGCGGACATTGTGACGATTATAATTGTACAATGAATGAAGATTACAATCAATCGGCGACTTTCTCAAAAATGACGATTACAAACATATGTCCATTTAAAATACATGACTGTGGCATTTTGAGTACATGCCATATTGATAACTATAAAAATTTTTTTTTATCGTTGATTGAATTCTTTGTCGGGATCATTATCATTACCAGGTAAATCAAACCAGGTGTCCGCGAGATCAAAGATTATGCAATCAAATTCAAAACACAAATTCTATAATCCGTTGATTGGCTTGTAAAATGTAATAAAATTGTCATTGTAGTGACTAGGCCTAATTAGCTTTAATCAGCAAATGAAAAAGAAGAATGGATTGTTACAAACATTTTTCTACGATTTTTTTTTTTTTTTTTTTTTAAATTCAAGTGACAAATTGGGTACGGGGAATACTCATCACTTTCGGAAATAAATCGTCAATGACGAAAGTGACGAGCGCTAGCTAAATCACTGCATATATACCCCCGACTATCTGTTCCCAAGACAGATTGTAAACGAACACGGCGGTCGACCACTTATTTTCTATTATGCGGCACACGATTGGTCAAGGCAATTTTCCGGAAAAGAATTTACCAATCGCGTGCCGCGTAACAGAAAATAAGTCGACCTCCGGGTTTGTTTTACAATTTTGTTTCTTACCTTGAGTATTTTTCTAGTATTCGTGTGGACCCAGGACCCACAATTAATTAGAGGCCCTACATCGTTACTAGCCCTGAAAATACGTACCCCTGTGGCAAACACGGGGAAATTAAGGTTCATCGGTCAAATGCCTGTGATAATTAAACCATAGTTGTCATAATTCGTCTGCTATTTTTTTCGAAATATCGTCCGTTTGTTTAAGTTTCATTTCAACCCGATTTGGGATTTTTGGTGCTATTTTTAGATACTCTCTAGACCGACAAAGTTGATGGAAAAATTAAGCTATGAAAACATATTAACCAACATAACGTTACATCAAATTGACTCAACTTCGTTACATTTGTTATTTCAAAGAAACTTTACACATTATTTATTAAATGTGATAAATTATCAAGATTTTCTTTATGGTATAAGTTTGCCAGATATTCACCTTGATTTAGTATAAACGATGTCTTGATTTGTCAAACATTGTGTCCCATAACACTAATTTTGCAATTACTGCGATATCATAGGAAACCATTTCTGGGAGGTACATCGGCGTTGTCATAGGGAAAAGTGGCGACGTATTTTTAAACAAATTCAAAGAATAAAATGAATTGTAGTGGAAAATAGGTTTCTATACTGGGGAATAAAATATAACATTTTTGGATTAATTCCGAAAACTAGTTACGTTACACAGACGTTAAACATTAGGTACCGCGGTACCATAGATAGAACCCCGGGCTAAACAACACCAAGGAATTGACCGTTTTTTTCTTTTGTGTTTCAGATATATTACCTCAGAAATTAGAAATTTTATCAATGAAACGTCTCATTAGCTATGTGGTCAAATGCCAAAATTCATCTCATTTTGAAGGAGTTATCAAATTTCTGAAATTTGTTATGTTTCACTATCCATCGAAATTTACCATTTCTTAATCTTATTAGCATCCCCCCACTGCCAGTCTGTCACAAATGAATAAAGTGTTGTTACCTAATACTGTATCCAGCTTTCTTGGCTATTTATATATACCAATGACCATTCAATTTAGAATACACTTGGACGAGTATGAGCTGGATATAAACCTTTTATGCGAACTAATATTCCTCCAAAAGTAGGAGCACCAGTGATGGCGAAATTAAATTTTTTTTACAGGACATTCGGTCTGGTAAGCAAGATAGATTTACCAGACCGAACCAACCTTTACCAGACCGAATTTTTTCAGCAGTATCTGGTATTTTCAACTTAAACATAAACATTAAACATTAAATATTAAAATGTAAACATAATTTCTTTTTTTTTTAACACACTACTGAGTCACTGCTCATATTTCTGGCAAGAAGAAAAATTTCTTGCCAGTTCTCTTCCTCATTCACAAAGTCCTCGCAGTACGCATCATCTTCATCGTCTTTATTATTTAGATAGATCATTTCAAGTTCCGACACGTCTGTTTCAATATCAGTATGCTGTGTTTCCCTTTCTATTTCTAAGTTTCCGTTCGGGTCGGTGCTCCTCATACTTTTTTTTGTCTTTCCTTCACCTGTTCATTGCTGTCTGATTTCCTTTTCAGCGGTTTTCCAGGAATAGCGTCTTTCCTATACTTTAGAAACATCGCCGATTTACTTTGGCATGTTTTGTTGAAGAAACCAGAAATACGATAACGGAAGTGTAAAAAACGTAAAACCGAATACGGATTTGGACCCGAAAATTTACCGGACAGTCGAACCGGCAGCTGGAAATTTTCTGTCGGAGCTGTGGAGAATTTACCGGACTTGTCCGTCAGTCCGACGACATTTCGGCATCACTAGAGCACAATTTAGAAGAATTTGTTATTGTATAGCCACATAACTTTGTTGACTATGCATCCACATTTGTTACTATCCACACATCAGACACTACATTTTTTGTGTAATTTAATAAAAAAAATCCAGTCGGTGGTAAGAAAATAGCGTCTTGTGTCTTCCAATGCAAAACTGTAAACAAATCAGTTTATTTTTTTGTGAACGGTATTTGCCTTTAAATTGCAGTTACAGTGTGGGAAACGACCGCTCGCAAACTCGCCAAAGGCGAGTGGAAATTGCGGGTGGCGAGTACAATCCACTTTATACTCGCCGGTCTGGCGAGTAGGAACTTGAAAAAGCTCGCCACGATAACTAGTTTACAGCTTTAAAATACCATAGCTCCCAAACAGTTAAATTTTCTGTTAACTGTGTTATTTATCCAACATTTTAGTAATCATTGCTCGATAAGAAAACATTCCGTCATGTATCTGTATCTATCTTTACCTCCAACGTTGGAGATCATGACACTTTCTGTCTACAGAAAAATTAGGTATTCAATCCCGATCCGCATAATTTTGCCAAGGTCGATTTCACGATTAAATGAAATATTGTTTCATTACAAATAGATGTGATGACTTTTAAAATGAATGCAAATACAATAATTTGGTTTTGAAATATTCAAAACGAATTCGTAGCAAAAACCTACGCGAAAACAAAAAGTTAAATGTGTCGGAACCAGATTTGACATACATGTTTTATACCGCGTATTAAAACTTAAAAGTCTGTGCTTCCGTACTTGATGAAGATGAAGACAACGAAATTGAGGAATAAGAGGTACAGCTCTTAAGTTAATGACTTGTCAAAATCTGCAAAATAAATTGTTGAACATTACTGTATTGTTTATTTGGTATTTGTTGGCGAGTTTAAAAAAAATGTCACTCGCCAAACATGGCGAACTCTATTTCATTTTGGCGAGTACTTGTTTCAGTCCACTCGCCATTTTGGCAAGTGTTTGAAAAAAATGGTTTCCCATACTGCAGTTAAACTGAAATATCGCCAGACCGACACACAAATCTGGTAAATGGACCGTCTGTCAGGTAGAAGACGATATATTTCCTATGCTGTTCGGGTACATTTCATACTTTTAATATCAAACTACCGTTTCCGCTTTCGCTTACCTCCCCTCATTTTAATATGAGGCAGGTGCAACCTGAAATGCTCCCAAAGAACAGTAATCTTCCTGTTTGCAAAATATCAAGCTTGAAAATAACACCACTTAAAAACTCTAAACTCCGGACAGTTTTCGCATCCGCTACCGAACATTGTTTCATTTTTATTTTAAAAAAATTGGACTAGAGTTTCGGTTTAGGACGCGTGATTTTTCTTTTAAATTATTTCCGGTTTGGGAGCCATATACATGTAGTGTTGATCATTTCAAAGTGCTATAGTACCAGTGCATACTTCTACCATTAACGCTTCCTTCGGGAGCGTATTATTTTTCCTTACTAGCCAGGGACTAGTGGGTGCTGGTATGAATTGTAGAGCCCTGCTGAATCATTTGAGACAAAAATTTATGGCTGAAATGTTCATTTTGTCTACAAATGTCTGTTTTTGTGTTAATTAGAAGTTCAAGATGAACACCACCGCATTGTAAAATTATATCATAAAAGCAATGGGGAAAATGAATAATAGTTTTTCTTAGAAACTAGATGCTTGAATAATCATTAGAGGTCCCTTACAATTTTGTTGATCTAAAAACCAAAATGGCTTTCACTGCAGGACAAATTTATCATATACCGCTATTAGAAAAAAAAATTGCATTGAGAATATGAATATAAATCTTTTTCTCAAAACTACAAACTTACAACTTGCATACTAAGGGAGACATATCTTACATACAATTATTAAAAAAAATACAAATATTTATGTAATAAAGGGTGGAAATTTATGTGGATTATATTTTTCGCTGATCTATGACTATCCCGAATGAAGCGAAAATTAGGTACAATATGTACATGTACAAATGTACCTGCGAAAAAAACCAATTATACGGTATATTGATATGCATTCAAGATTTCTAAACTAAGGATTGTAGAACTGTCTGAAACAAAAGATGTAACTTAATTTCAGAAAGCATGTGCAGAATTAATTTTTGATGAACATTTTAATTAATTACAATCTGTGATGGCCTCGTGAAGACTTTGCGTTCTGTCCGTTGTTTACACGTGAACTACTCGTTAATTCTGCGTTGTGAGATAATCCTTGAAAAGACACTGACTTTGCTTTTTTTGTCTTGACCGTACAGTACATATCACATGCCATTAGAGGGGTTACTGTGAATGTGATCATATGCATTGTTTTCTGGTAATTGGCATTTTTTTTAAAATGTGGATCAGAAATCTAATATGGCCACCTCCGCATTTCCATAGGATCATATTGGAAATTATTTTAAAATCTATTTCTGTGAAACAGCTGAATTGCTCAAATAGAAACTTGGCTCTTCAAGGAAACTCTTGATTGTGTCCATCGATCAGAGATGTGAGGTTGCCCTCAAAGATGTTTTATGTTATGATTGATGAACAGAAATTAAAGAATAGTTCACTGCACTAAGAATCCAAGAATCCATTTTACATATTTTGTTCTCTGTCATTTATGATTGATTGAGTGCTCATCACTATCTAATCTACTCATGTTAAACCGGGAGCGTGGGTATAGATAGCTGTGGGCGGAGCAAACATTCCGTTTCTTCATTATTTTGGCCACGGTCATCTCGAGGAGGAAACATAAATGATACACAGTTTCATAGTTACTTTTGGTGCAAAATATTTGACAGGCATGGTCACTAATGTTCCCCCCAAACGAAACTTTTAGCATTATTGAAAATTAATATTCTTCATCAGTCTAAAACCTACAAATATCACTTCAAATTTCTGAGGTACATATTTTGTATGTGACCTTGGTCACTTTGGTCATCTGACATACAGTTTCATAATTATACTGTTCATACCAACGAGGATTTTTGCTGATCAGCTCCACCCACAAATTTAGCCGTTAGTGCCTACCGCAAATTCCCCTTTAAGCTAGATTATTTTTGTCAATGTTATACATTATTTATATTATTAATACACAGTAATTCAATAAAGAGCTTTATTTGACGGGTGATATTTTGTGTCTTTTCAGATTACTTATGTCCGCCAGAGGCCAATATATATGGCATTGATTTCACACGGTTTAAGCTAAGAGACATGGAATCAGGGTCTGTGATATTTGAAGTAGCAAAGCCACCTCCAGCAGGTAATTGTATATTTGTACATGCAGTAAGTATATTATCTTCATTCCAGAGAAGGGCCCGGGTCGCTCAATGAGTTAGGTAGTTGGATTACCTAACAACTCATACAAGCCTATCACCAATACGGTGTGGGTTCACGCACGGCTTTGTAAGTTACAAAAAGGGTGCACTCGACTTGCAGCTGTAAGTGATAAAGTTTACCAGTTACTTGACTATGGTCGGTGGTTCTCTCCGGGTATTCCAGCTTCTTCCACCACTAAAACTGGTCACTATGATATAGCTGAAAGTGGCATGAAACACAATAAATCAAATCAATCATTCCAGAGAGGGGCCGTTGAGGTCGTGATCGTATGGTTGTTGGATTTACAACTACCTGTGCAATCAGTGCCTATCACCACTGAAGTTGTGAGTTGAAACCCTGTTCATGGCGACATGTACTCGATACAATATTATGTGATAAAGTTTGTCACAGGTCGGTGGTTTTCTGCGGACACTCTGGTTTCTTCTTCCAATAAAACTTACCGCCACGATATAACTGAAATATTGTTTAAAGTGGCATTAAACACCATAGACCTAAACCATCATTTCAGAGACAAAAATTCGGGGTGCAGTTTGCTATAACTTGTATTATGTGACCTTAATTTTAGTTTTCATTCACAGTGTATTTCATATTGATTAGACCTGTATTTAGTGACTACATGTATCTGTCTTATGTGAGACTGTATATACGTTCAACATTCAGCCTCAATCCTCACAATTATCCATTCAAGGGCTGCTCTGTCTCCAAAAATGTTGGCACCAGAAAAATCGCCAGGTATCAAATTCTGTCGCCAGTTCCAAAAAGTTGGAGCCAGAAAATTTAGATGCCACAACTTGTTCGTACAAAATCGTTCTTTGTCAAGCATGCAACTTTTATCACTCATGACGCCAGCTTTGAAGTCATGATATCGTTGTTCTATTACTGGTTACATGTCAAAAGGGTAAGTTGTTATGTTTATTATGATCTTTTCTGTTTATACTGGATGTTTTATTTACTTTGGGCCATTGGGGCCATTTTCATGCTGAAAATGAAACAGAAACTTCGTCTGAGAACAACAACCGGACGTTTACCTACAGCGTGTGAACAAAGAATGATTTCGGACATCTGTTATGGATTGTGACTTCATCATGATTGACATGAAAATATTTTGATTCCAGATGATATCTACTGGCTTATTAAGTGCATGTTATCGATATTAAGACTTAATTTATTTATAAAAAGACATGTCAGTCTGAAAGTAAACATTTATTATTCACACATGCGTCAATTGATCCTTGAGCCATGTGCATGAATTTGTAAACATTTACATTTGTAATGATAAGCATTATTGATTTTATTTACATTCATAAAACAATCAGGCAAGTTAGCACTGGTTTAAATTTTCTTTAATTACATCTACTTGTGAAAGGTCACGTACCTCCTGCTATTTACAATAAACAATTCAGGATGTTTATGCAAGGTGTTCAAGTATCATGTAACAGTAGCTTACCTGTGCCTGCAAACGACCACTTAATTACCTGTAATTGAGTAGATAATTTTTGATAATGAAAATGTTGGTGCCAGAATTATCGCCAGCAACCATTTTTTGGAGCCAGATAGAAACAAAAATTGTTAAATGTGACATTGGCAAAGCCCAGCGAGACCCCTGCCATTCTTATGAGTGAAAATAATTGCCATATTGTGTGCTATTTTCGATCATCGTTACTAAGTTTAGAATAGTGTGATGATATGTTATCAGACTTAGTATCTTAGCAGAGATTACCAAAGTCTGTCTCACTTTACCAGACATTCGGTCTGGTAAAGACTTCCTTTTCACCAGACCGAACAGAATTTCTCAGGACCGAAAAAATATCAAGCTTTTCCTGCAGTGGTTGCTTTCAACCAAGGGCTACCAATTTTTCATTTCTTATTTTAGTAACGCAAATTAACTATATATTTTTCTGAACATTGTTTGTTAAAACAAATCTGCTGTGAAGTAAACATTTTGTAGAATTTTTTTTTTATATATAAATAAAGCAAAGTATTTTATTTAAATTCACAGAGAAATCAAAATGTTAGTGAATCTTTTTAACCATTTGTCTCAATCAGGAAAAAGCTTGTAATATTTGTCCATTTCAAAAGGTTTCAATATTTCCCAAAAGCCTAAATGATAATCTTGACAGTCCTCTATCGTATTTTGCACAAAAGACAAGTTTAAATTTGGTGCCAAATTGATATCCGATGTCTGGTCCGGAGTGATTCTTGTTCTTATATTTCAAATATTGATATTTTCGTTCATTAAAGCGTTTCTGAGGTTGCGACTTTAATTTTGTCAATGTATTTGAACTTCATCAAAGCATGGAGGAACGATAAATGATACAATAAAAGAGTTTTGATCTGGCGTTTCACTTTAGTTTTAATCAAAATAAATTATGGACAAATTGGAGATCAAACAGGGCTCTTTTATACAACAAACCCAATATTTTATACTGGACAGTCGGTCCGGTGGAAACCAGGACCGAATTTATTTTTACCGGATTTGTCCGTCATACCGGCATGTTTGGGAAACTCTGTCTTAGTAGGATTGTCTGCAATATATTTATCTAAACAATCCTGGTGTATACAAATGTATGTTGTTAAATTTAAATCTCTTGTCACTGTCAGCTGGTTTAATTTTATTTCACTTTTCAGCTCACATTGATCAAATTTAAAGGGTTTGAGGTATTTTCATCACATTTTGTCTGTCGTCCATTATTTTTTCTCTTTTTTAACCTTTTTCTCACAAACTGTTGGAACAAATAGAATTAATCTTATTAGAAATACTATTTCATTTGTGTAGTCCTCCAAATATTCCTGGGGGCTGTAATGGTCGTGATCGTTTGGTAGTTGGATTTACAACTACCTATGCAATCAGTGACTATCACCACTAACGTTGTGAGTTCGAATCCCGCTCAGGTAAGGTGTAGTCGATACAACATTATGTGATAAAGTTTGTCAGTGACTTGTTGCAGATTGGTGGTTTTCTACTGGTACTCCTGTTTCCTTCACCAATAAAACTGACTGCCACGATATAACTGATATATTGTTGAAAGTGGTGTTAAACATCATAACCCTAACCCCTGAATCAAAATGAATATAATTACATACTACCATGATAACTTGTCAGATTATGTATACTACAGTTTGTATGAATGAACTGATTTAAATAAACTATTCCAAAAAATTAGTTTGTTTAAATAAGTTCATGAGTAAGACATGTTTTGTAAAAGAAATGAAACGATTGACATTTGATGTGGTATAACAATCAAACCTGCATGTTGTATCATGTCATAAGCTCCACCCATTTGCATTTGGATTCAACAAAGTCTTAATGGCTGGTTAATCGAGTATGATACCATATCAGTTCCAGATACATATAGTAGACAATGATTTTTTACAAACACATTCTTTTTGGTGAATAATTTATAAAAACATCAAAGGAAAAAAATGTCATTTATGTTACAAGTGACTATTACACAATTGAAATTAATGTATTTTGTCATTTTACAGAAGAAGATGAAGACATTGATCCAGATGAAATTGATCCTAATGCTGGACGATTTGTACGATATCAATTCACACCACAATTCCTCCGATTAAAAACAGTAGGAGCTACGTATGTATATCTTTTGTAAAATAAAGTGATTTATTAATTTGTAATTAAAATATGTACTAGAAATAATCGGGTTATTTTCAATAGACTGAAAATGTGCACAAATATGATGTTTTTTGGCACTTAACTTTCCATCTGACCATGGAGGACAAAAACAGCCCTTCACCAAGTACAAATTCAACCTGGCATTTAAAATGTTTGTCTATTTAGCATTGATTTAATATGTCTGTTTATATGAAGTATGTGTCTTCTGCATGGCATGGACTTTTTTGTATGAGAATAATGTTCACTGTAAAGAAAAAAATGTTGCCATTTAATTCCTGTATCAACCATTGATCAAAAATTAATCAGAGTGAGTTACGCGATAACTTTAGTAAACGTGGATAGATTTGAATATTTTTTTGCATGTGGTTTGTAAGTATGTTATACATTAAGACTGCAAGGCTGATTTCTAGAAATATATAAAACTAAATTTATATTATGCAAGTGTGGGGGGATACGTCACACATTTATGCGTTAGGCGGTTCATTTATTTACTTATAAATTTTCTATTGAAAACTATTTTCTATTGAAGACTTTGTATATATGTATGTACAATTCTTACTACAAGTTATTAGCTCACCTTGCCAAAGGCAATGTGAGCTTTTGTCATCACTTGGCATCCGTCGTCCGTTAACTTTTCACATTTTAATCTTCTCCTCTGAAACCGCTCAGCCACATGAAGTGAAACTTGGTAGGAAGCATCTATGGAAGGTCCTCTCTAAAGATTGCTCATTATGTCCCGATCCATCAACAAACATGGCTGCCACAGATAATTCTTGTTTCTGATTGGCCTATTTTAAAAAATCTTCCCCTCTGAAACCGCTTGGCCAAATGAACCGAAACTTGGTAGGTCCTCTATAAAGATTGCTCATTTCATCCCGATCCGTTAACAAACATGGACGCCACAGGCCATTCTTGTTTCTGATTGGTTGATTTCTAAAAAGTCCTCTCCTCTGAAATCTCTTGGCCAAATGAATCGAAACTTGGTAGGAAGCATCTAGGGAAGGTCCTTTGTAAAGATTGCTCCTTTCGTACTGATCCATTAACAAACATGGCTGCCACAGGCGACTCTTGTTTCTGATTGGCTGACTTTTGGAAATTCTTCTCTGAAACCGCTTGGCCAAATGAATAGAAACTTGGTAGGAAGCATCAATGGGCGGTCCTCTATAAAGAATGCTCATTTCGTCCTGATCCATTGACAAACGTGGCCGCCACAGGCAATTTTTGTTTCTGAGGCCTAAATTAAAATAGTGTTTGTTTCCCCTTTACTGCCGAATTCGCCGCGACTGAAAAAATTTTACAGCCCGTTTCCGGAATTTTTTCGTGTCCGATTCCGGCATTGGATTCATATTAGGTAATACTCTTCTGGAGCATACTGTGAGTCATCGTTACTGAAAAACCTAAAGTCCCAACTGTTCCGAATATTCGTAGAATGGCTTCTGAGTTTGAAGCTACGTTATGTGCAATTGTATTACCTGTTTGTAACACATGTAAACAGAGTGG
The DNA here is from genome assembly GCA_002080005.1 of Gigantidas platifrons. Taxonomy (NCBI): domain Eukaryota; kingdom Metazoa; phylum Mollusca; class Bivalvia; order Mytilida; family Modiolidae; genus Gigantidas; species Gigantidas platifrons. The sequence continues at coordinate 621,949 of MJUT01019360.1, read as the reverse complement.
GAAACCAATTCCCAAAAGAAACCCCTTAAAATAATAAAAAACAAATATGTTCTGTCTTGAAAGTCAAATAAAAATTGTTCAGTCTTCAATCTTTTCATTGATATGGCCTAACATACAAAGACATCAGTTTCTGACAATGGATAATTTTTCCAACAAGATCCCACAAGGAACAGCATAAATTACATTCTATGATTACAATTGCACAGATAATAAATCAAATCAAAATCATTTATTGGATAAAGCATAGTTAAGTACATGTACATAATCACAATGTTGCGTAATCCAATGCATTCACAAGCATATATAAACATAGAGATAACACATAATATCATAATATGAAATATTCAGATAAGACTATAATCTTTAAGGATGACCACATCAGTTAGATAATAATAGCATAATTTTTATTATCATTTTGGAAGCATAATAATTAGACAAGATTAAAAATTATTATTATCATTTGGAAGTTTTTGCCACTTACTTGAGGGAAGTTAAATATTTTGAAGTGTAGAATCTCTGAGTGAGTAAGATTCTTTTAAATATAAGCAAATGTTATTTAAGTCTTGAGATGAACTAGGATTGAGGAGACGGTTGATTGTCACCTCTGTAGTTTCATTAAATTTCCTATTAAACGGTGTAAAGAATTTATCTCTCACTGAGTTACATATGGGACAATAATATGACAATAAACAAAGATATTGGGTGTATAGAAATCAGTTTGTCTGTCTGCCAGCAGAATCATGCTTGATAAAAAAAATTCACCAGACACCTACCTACCAACCCAGATCTTTCAGGCTAGGGTCGGAAAGGGGAAACAAACATATTTTTAAGGCAGGCCTGATTGGTCGATTTCTAAAAATCTTCTCTGAAACCGCTTGTCCAAATGATCCGAAACTTGGTAGGAAGCATCTATGGAAGGTTCTCTATAAATATTACTCATTCTGTCCCGATCCTTTAACAAACATGGTCGCCACAGGCAATTCTTGTTTCTGATTGGTCAATTTCTAAAAATCTTCTCCTCTGAAACCGTTTTGCCAAATGAATCTAAATTTGGTAGGAAGCATCTATGGAAGGTTCTCTATAAATAATGCTCATTTTGTCTCGATCCATTAACAAACATGGCCGCCACAGGCAATTCTTGTTTCTGATTGGTCGATTTCTAAAAATCTTCTACTCTGAAACAGCTTGGCCAAATGGACTGAAGCCTGGTAGGAAGCATCTATGGAAGGTCCTCTATGGGAATTGCTCATTCCGTTTTGATCCGTTAACAAACATGGCCGTCATAGGCAATTCTTGTTTCTTATTGGTCGATTTCTAAAACAGCTTTTCCTCTGAAAGCACTTGGCCAAATGATATGAAACTTGGTAAGAAGCATCTATGGAATGTCCTCTATAGGGATTGCTCATTTCATTTTGATCCATTTACAAACACAGGCAATTCTTGTTTTAGATTGGTCGATTTCTAAAAATCTTCTTCTCTGTAACTGCTTTGCCAAAATGAACCGATATATGGTGGGAAGCACCTATGGAAGGTTCTGCATTCAGTTTCCTCAAAGAAGAATGAAAGGTGAGTGACACAGGCTCAGCTCAGTGCTGAGCCTCTAGTATTGGAGACATTTTCTCTTGTGTAAAAAATTACTTTTAATTTTACCTTTTTTATGCTTCAAGATTTTGATCATACATTGATTTTTATTGTATTATTTCAGTGTAGAGTTTGTTGTTGGAGATAAACCAGTTACCAAGTTTAGAATGATTGAAAGACATTTCTATAAGGAGAAACTGTTGAAGAGTTTTGATTTTGAGTTTGGTTTTTGTATTCCACACAGTAGAAATACAGTAGAACACATATATGAATTTCCATGCTTAAACACAGATGAAAGTAAGTCACTGCTAATGGTCATTGTAGATTTTATATTTTGTGAGTTAGAAAAACGTACACTTTTTTTTATATAAAAATTTGTGTGCTAAAACAAAAAAATATTTCATGAAGCAATACACAATTAGGGCTGAAGTTATTTAACAGATTGCAATATATTCTTATCAGAGATGCGATCCTCGAAATAAAATTGGAATATCCTGGTTCGAATCAAATACTTGAATTTATTTTTATATAGTTCTAAATAAAACTGAGGATCAGTGTTCATTTTGAGGACTGTAGATGTTGCCAGTAGTGTACATAATAAGCAAATGAGTGTGTTAGTTGTTACACATAATGCATTTGTGGTCCTTCATCAAAATTCCTCCATTTTGTATGGATTGGAGAAAAAACATGGCCGACATGTGAAATATTTGTTTCTTTCTTGTGGCAATTTAGAAAATCTTCCTGATAGTGATTGTATGTTAATTGGATTTACATCACTATATATACCTATCTATGAGGGTATACAATCAGTGCTTATCACCACATCAGCTGTCAGCTTGAGTCCTACCAATGGTTAAGCATACTCGATTGATATAAATTTTTTCAGTTACTTGCGGTGGGTTGATGGTTTTCTCATGTACTCCAGATTACTCAATTACTAAAACTGACTGCCATGACAACGATATGATTTAGTCCGTATTCTTCATAATTTTAACTGCTACAAGCTTGTTTTTCATTTCAGTATTCTTACTTCTAGACAAATAGTACATTTTATTTTGTTGGTGAACAATAGTGATAATCAAAAATCAAAGGGTGCAAGGGTGGAGCTGAATATCAGCAGTGAGTGGGAGGTTACAGATCCTTAGATCAATATAATATTAAATCTCTGCATTGATCTTAAGTGTTAATACAAGCTGTTAATTGTCTTGCTATTTTTGTAACATTCAACAGTTTTTCGTCTCAAGTCAAGGTGACAGTGGTGTAACTTTAAGCATGCTTGTCTTCAGTGCAGTAGATCATGGGTTCAAGTCCCATTTGTGTCAAACCAAGTCTATTAAATTGGTAATTGTTGCTTCTTTGCTAAGCATGCAACATTAAGGAGAAAGAGTAAACACTGGTTGGTTTGAATCAAGATAATGTGTTTGAGTGGGGCGATATGTCTATCCGCGGACTGTTGTTCAAGTGAGTAGCACTATTAAAATCCAACTAAGGGTGTTGTTCGAGTACAAAGTGGACATAGTTATCATTTCATCAAATGTAACTTGTTCTCGCAATAATATAGCTCAAAAATAGCTCATGTGGTGTTTAAAGACAATCTTTCACTCACTCTATTATGATAAATTTATGATTTGACATTGAGCCAAAAAGTATATGATAGCAAACAAAAAAAACCAAAATGCCTTACTTAAATAATTAAGACCTTCGTGGTCCTGATCGTATGGTAGTTGGATTTTAAACTACCTGTGCAATCTGCCAATCACCACTAGTGGCATGAGTTCGAATCTGTTCACCGGGATGTGGACTCGATACAACATTATGTGATAAAGTTTGTCAGTGACATACGACAGGTCGGTGGTTTTCTCTGGTTTCCTCCACCAATAAAACTGACTGCCACGATATAATTGAGATATTGTAGAAAGTGGCGTTAAACACCATAAACCAAACCAAATTCATTATTTTCTTGTTATCAAATGGTATATATTTTTTTTTCATTTTTAGTCCAAGACATGATAGATCACCCATTTGACACGCGCTCAGACAGTTTCTACTTTGTCGAGGATAAACTGATAATGCACAACAAAGCCGATTACGCATACAATAGTGGAGCATAGCCAAAATATCTATAGAGTGTGACAGGGACACAGTATCTTCAATCAGAAGATTGTAAACAACAATATATTATTGGTGTTGCTATATATATAGTCATATCATGATCCACATGATATATTTATGAGCATTTGATTGGTCGATCATTGGGGACCTGGATTTTGATTTGACATCAATATAGTCATCTGTGTATGGTTAGATGAATATAATGCTGATTTTACAAAGTTATGACTACTCCACGTAAATTCCCGCCAACAATTATTTATACTTGCTGTACAGTATGTATTGTTTGTCCCACTCGTCTTTTGTTCATTTCAAATACAGTACTAACAAGGTATTTCTGTGGAAAATCACTCTGGCTGGTGATTTTACATTGTGGTGCTATAGTTGACCCCCTGTGAATTTGGGTGAAACACCGGCAAATTACATCGTGTATATTTTATAGGAATAGAAAGAAAAGATAGTAAATACAAGGGTCATATTTGAAAAAAAAACAGCAATCACAGTGAGTTCGAATCCCGCTCATTGCGAGGTGTACTCAACACAACGTTATGTGATAAAGTTTGTCAGTAACTTGCGGCAGGTCAATGGTTTTTTCTAGGTACTCCGGTTTCCACTACCAATAAAACTAACTGCCATGATATAACTGAAATATTGTTGAAAGTGGCATTAAACACCACAACCCGACCCTCCTGACAGAAACACCTAGTTAATACTGTACTGTATATTTGAGGGGTCGTCGTGGTCATGATCGCAATGTGGTTGGATTTACATCTACATCTACAATAAGTAGCTTTCGGCAGTTCTGTCATTTTCTCTGGGTTCTTTAGTTCCCATCACCAATAAAAATGACTGCCACAATATATTATTGAAATAAAGTGGAGATAAAACACCTTTAATCCTAATCCCTGTGCACATCAATAAAAGTTTCATAAAAAAATGTATATTATAGCAAATTGCATTGATCAGTGGCAACATTATTCAAATTTGCCATCTTCATATTTTTTTTTCAGTATCTTTATAACAGTTTATTTTTATTTAAAAAACGAATGTTGTAAAATTTTGATTTTTGATATAGATAAAAGTGAAAAAAAACTATTTTAACCTGCAAATATTTATACAGTTGCAGAAGTTTGTTTTGTCATTAAGTAATTTGTGTTGCATAATTTTTAGTAGTTATAGTTTTGTTCTTGTAAAATCATTTTTACTTGAAATCCTAAATTAATAGATATTTCAGTTTAAAACAATATATATGAAAAAGGCAATCATTTCTGATAATTAAATCAGCTTTCAATTGTGTCATTAATTAACGTGACATGTAAATCATATTTCACAAAATGGAAAGAAATAAACATTTCCGACATATGTAAATAAAGTTCAAATTGACTTCAGGAAATACTATATACATAGACAAGTGCAAAAATATTCACATTCATTTGATATCCAATCCCTCCCCCTTAAAATATAAAATTTTAGGTTGAAGTGTGATACACCCCTCCCCCTTAAAATATAAAACTATAACTAAAGATATTTATATTTTGGACATGGGAGATTAAATGATGTATGGTAATAAGCCATATCTTGAACTGTAAAATGTCAAACTCAAATCGGTCACAAAATGTAAAATGTCAAACTCAAATCGATCACAAACTGTAAAATGTCAAACTCAAATTAGTCACAAACTGTAAAATGTCAAACTCAAATCGGTCATAAACTGTAAAATGTCAAGCTCAAATCGGTCATAAACTGTAAAATGTCAAACTCAAATCGGTCAAAAAATGTAAAATGTCAAATTCAAATCGGTCACAAAATGTAAGATGTCAAACTCAAATCTGTCACAAACTGTACAATGTCTAATTTAAATTGGTTACAAACTATAAAATGTCTAATTCAGATCTGTCACAAAATGTAAATTGTCAAACTCAAATCGGTCAAAAAATGTAAAATGTGAAACTCAAATTGGTCACAAACTATAAAATGTGAATCTCAAATTGGTCACAAACTGTAAAATGTCAAACTTATATGAAGGAATAAGAAAGAAGTAACTGAAACAAATAAATAAAATCCAAGCCAATGTAAATTCGTAACTTGACCGACATTTGCGAGTGTTAATTTACTATAACTAATGTTTTTAAGGATGAGGCTGTGTTATTTTACTTCTCGTACAAGATATTTTTTAGTATGGATTATTTATGAACTGTTAAAGCTTGTTCTTACAACATAGACTAGATAAAAAACAATTAGACCACAAAGAAACATGATAAGACATTTATATAAACATGTCTAGCACCTTTGTCAGTTTGTAAGATATCGGTCTTTTTATATATAAACATGTCTAGCACCTTTTGTCAGTTTGTAAGATATCGATCTTTTTGAAAATGTGTTTTATTTGCAGCATTACATATTTCTACATCACACAGACCGTCATTTCAGCTTGTTTTGTTTGTTTTTACAAGTTAATGTGATAATTAATTACGTCTTTCTGATAATTATTTTAAGTCATTCCATGGGTGTATCTATGTCCTTAGATATCAATAGTATTGTGCAATACTTTCCGTTGATTGAAATGACTTTTTGCATTTTTTTTTTACATTTTTCATTCATTCATTTGTTCATAGATAATTTTTTTTGTATCTAACATTTTTATTCAGTCCAAACTATAAAATATCTTATACTTGGATAAATCGTTTCCTTGGAAATGCACAATATAGCTGAAATAACACTGATGTTGATGTTAAACATCAATCAATCAATCAATCAATCAATCAATCAGTGGATGTAACAAAAGTTAAATCATTTGTCCCTTTGACTTTCTTCAATATAATATGTATTAATATACAGTCAGTTGATCAGGGCAGGATTATGACCTTTTAGATTTAGGGCCCCTAGGCTAATGAAATTATGGCCCACCCCGCACCCCCTCTTTCAGACGGAGCAACCCTCTAACTCGCCAGCAACTGTCTTGAATATTTTTTACTTGTGATATACTTTAGCAACATTTACATAGCTTGAATAAACATTTTTTAGGACTCCAAGCTTGAGGGGCCCTAGGCTGCAGCCTATGGGATAATCCGGACATGCACAGACCCAATATACATTAAGATTCTGCAATAATCAATATAATTTTTTTGAAATAGCTTGAATTTTACATGTACATGTACTTAAAGCTGTTCTTGTAAGAGTTGTGTTTTGTGTAATGTTAAAATAAAGTTTGTTGCTAATAAATTTTACATACACATTTTGTGTTTGTCAGTGGAAATAGGTTTGCACAAATACACCATCATTTCATCATTTTGTTTTCTCACGTTTAGATTTGGTAAATACATTTTGGTGCGCATTGGTGAACACATAAATATTGACGCCAATGATTGATAAGTTGGTTTCATGTAGAAATTCACATACTTTGTTTTTAAAGAAAAGATGCACAGAATTTGTACATTTAATATTTTAATGTGACTGTGATTGAGGATGTCATTCTAATGGCAAAACTTATTTTATTTTGTTAATTTGTTTTTTTTTCCATTATTTTTTATCTTACTCATTGTTTTCACAAATGTCTACAAAAATTCTGAAATGTACATGGGTTGATCGTTATTAATTCATTTTTGCATCTTAATTTAGTTGATTCAAATAGATATATATTTGACCGTTGACCTTTAAGAGCAAAGGTCATTGACTATTTGACCTTTGACTTCAAGAGCCAAAGGTCATTGACTTTTAAGAGCAGAGGTTATTTGACCATTGTAAAATACTTGTTTAACTTATTCTTTGTACATTCCAACTTTTGATTTTCACATATCATATTGCGTATTTGTTGTAAATATACAAATGTATTTTTTATTTTTTTGTATCTGTACTTCATATTTTATTTATGTAGCAAAAGAATGCTACATGTAGATAATGTTGAGTGATATATAAAAGAAAAAAAAACATGCATCACTTCATTTGCTTATCATGCAAATAAAAGATGTTAAATCCTTTTAACATATTTTTCAATAAATGAATATTTTTAAAATTAAGCTATGGTATTGGAAATGAAGGAAATATTGACTAGCTTAGATTTTCTTTTAAATATATGAACGATAAGTTGAGAATACATGGTTTCTGCTAAAAAAAAATTGTTTAGCAAGCATTTCTATATTTCTATATGTTTTAATAAACATTCTACAGGCTTGATTCAGTCGACACAAGTTGCAGGATGAATAAAATTAACACAACTCTTTATTCCATCAGTGATAAAATAATAAGCTAGATGTTATTGAACATGATTTATTCAGTCAATACAAGTTGCATGATAAATATCGGTAACACTTTGGATAAATATAGCTGATAGATACAGGTGCAATCAACACTTACTTCTTCTATCCAATTAATAAACGAGAGGTGTTATTTATTTTATTCATGTTTTAAAGCCATTGAAGCAGGACTTATGCATACCTATGCAAATTAAAATTTTGCCTTGTAAAGTTTCTTCTCCGTTGTTGTCTTGTGTGGAACATATGCCTTTATTTTACACAAACATCTAAGATTTCTGTTTTGTTTTGTGTGTTAATATATTCAAAAATGATTTCTTAAAGTAAAATAAAGGATGGTGACAAGAAAAAAATGCCCAGTGAATCTAAAATTTTAAGAGAAAATCTGATAATTGTTTTAACATAATATTTATATGTAAAAATACAGTTTAAAAAAAACAAATTTAATTCAATGCACAAAGAGAGATAACTGCATTTTTTTTCTTCAAATTACCAGATTGAATGTAATTTCTTTGTAGAACCATAGGTTTTGTGTTTAAAAGGCTATATATTTTCCGTCCAAATATAACTTTTCTTGTGATAGCAGTTTTTCACTTGTTATGCACGAAAGGTTTAGAAAGTTATAAAAAGGTTTTTGATGCATAATTTGTTTGTTATCAATAAACAGTCAAACCTAGTTATATCGAACTCAGAAAAGCTGTTTCCATGGATATTTCAAAGTAAATTCATTGGACCCTATGAGGGGGTTGGACTGTTTGTAAAAATGTGGAAAAAGTGTTCAGTTTTCATTGTTTTTAAAGATAACAGCAATTAGTAATACAAGATCAAATCATTTCCATAAAATATTTCTAGAACAAGAAATGCCTTTTGTCACAAATACATGTACATATATTAAGTTTGATTAATTTGAAACTTATGAAACAAAGTACACAACAAATATGTGGCAACTCTTTTTTTTTGGATAATTTAGTTCTTTGAAAACAGTAATAATTTACATGTACACTTTAAAATATTTTGGTACATGTCCATTTTTTTGTGAAGATAAATATCTACTTTTTTATTTGTACTCGTTCAGAGTCTTATGTCCATTGTTGTCTGTATCTCTGAATTGTCTACCCTTGATTGCTTCTTCAGTATTCTCAAACTTGTATGATATTATCTACTCAAGGTCTGAAAAAAATCTTGCTTGACATGGATGATTTGATCTTGTAAAGTTAATAAGAAATAACTGAATCTTTAAAATGAGTGTTTACATATTGATATGTGTATTACTTAGTGTATCTCTCCTCATGCCCTAGAAATCGTTTAACAATACAGGGCAAGCATAGTTTGAGAGAAGTAATAACTGGATCTTTAATTTGAGTGTGTACATATATATATATGTGTTTTAGTGTATCTCTCCTCTGCCCTAGAAATCTTTTAACAATACAGGGCATACATAGTTTGAATTATATTCATAATTTATTTTGCAATGGATGCTGGCTATCAAAACTTAATTGTACAATCTATTTTCATATATTTAAGCAACTTATTTTTTGTTGTCCATACAAGTACAAATAAAAAAAAATATGTCACAAATTGTTTGTTTGTTTTGTTTTGATGTGGCTGTACATTATAAAAGTATGCCAGTGTCAATAAAAGGCATTAGAAGAGTGATTGTTGTTTAATGCCAACTCTGCAATTTTCCTGCTATATCATGGTGAGAACAAGTTAATTATCAATGAGATGACGATGAGGTCTGTTTTGTACTAATCCAACATGCTTAGTTGGATATTTATAGTGCTAGCTCACTTAAACGATAATCTTTGGATAGACGTCATTCACTCGGACACATTATCCTGATTTCAAGCCAGCCGGTCTTTGCTCTTTTGCCTTAATGCTGCACGATTAGAAGAGAAGCAACAAATACCAATTTTATAGTCTTTGCTTTGACTCGAACCAACGATCTACAGCACTCGAGACAAGCACGCTAACCATTACACCACCGATGTGTTTGCATTAGAAGATTTTAGTATCATTTTGTATTGGCTATCTAATATTAAAAAGTCGTCACTGAAAACACAGTTTGTATTGAAGCCAAACTTGGATGAAACATTCTTTGATTGTCCTCTTATAAATTTGTGTCCGACTTCCAGGATATTTGAAATTTTGCTATTTTTTGCGATTTTGTTCATTTTGATAAAAATCATATTAAAATCTTTCCTCAAACCACTGACCCAAATTAGACCAAACTTGGCAGAAATATGGTTCTTAGATGACCACCTTTCTATTTGTGTCAACAGGCTTCCTATTTCCAAGATGTAACTGAAAAGAAAAAAAATATGTTTGAAATGTTAGAACATGTCCAAAAGGGGCATCCTCTAGCTGTGTGGAACTAGTTATATACACCAACTCGCCCTTGGATAAGACGAAAATGACAGCCTCGTGACTAGGGGAATGATACGCCTATTTCACTTAAGCACAATTTGCAGAAGCTCTTTATTAGAAACAGTTTCTTGTAAGGAAAAATTTCTTATCCTATCCCTTATACCCTCTTCCCTTTCGGCTTCAAGTTTCACCCCCCAGTACCACGTATGGGCCTACAGTATGTATTGTTTGTAAGGAATGTTTGAAGATACCAGAGGGGTAACCAGAAACCATACACTGAAGAAAGACAGAAAAAACAATTGTCAAACGAAATGCCATGAGCCCCATAAATACCGGGGCTGTTCCTGTTTCACTTGTGGCATCCGTCGTTTTACTGTTGTTACAAATACTGTTATAAGTAACGAAAGAGGAAATTAGGACGGTATTGCGACTACCACAAACTGAAGATATCTGTAACACTGATTCTGTAAAGGTTAATAACTAAGTCATGATGGCGACCGTAAAACTTTCGAAATGATGACTCTAGCTTAATTAAACACTATATTTAGCCAGGAACCATTGTTTCAGTAGCTTCCTTGTTAACAGCAACATTCTTTCAAGGAAATCCTGGTAGGAACCACACGTTCTGGAATATCGTATCAAATGAATGATATTGTCAATATCGAGGTGTAGGTCAATATATTTTTAAAGCAGTCCTAGTCTGCACCGGTAGTATTCTTTATTTCGAGTTCAATGGGATAGAGATATGTGTTGAACATAGCCACCAAACCGGCGAGAAGAACACAGTTGGTATTCGTAGGAATGTCGACTGTCTTGAAAAATAATTCCACCAAACATGACAAAGTCGTTGTCATTCAAACATGTATTTGTGTGATGGGAGTATTAGATTTTGGAACTGTACCCACCGTGTGTTATTTTTGTTGCTTTTTCTCTCATTTTATTAACATTCTTAAAAGTTTTCACAGGGTTAGTCAAAATATTTACGGTAAGTATCAGATTCTAGTTACTACCTAACGGT
>MJUT01019360.1:574349-595131 GCA_002080005.1 Gigantidas platifrons | reverse complement strand
ATTTGGAAAATATGGAAGAAAAGTAGTTGAATAGTGAAAAGATATGGAAAATACAAAAGACCATTCGGAACTATTCGACACAGAGTAGGTGTATTTTAATTGATACAAAAGACCATTCGGAACTATTCGACACAGAATAGGTGTATTGTAAATGATAAAAAAAGACCATTCGGAACTATCCGACACAGAATAGGTGTATTGTAAATGATAATAAAAGACCATTCGGAACTATCCGACACAGAATAGGTGTATTGTAAATGATAAAAAAGACCATTCGGAACTATCCGACACAGAATAGGTGTATTGATTGTTTTTCTAAACATTGAAAAGGTAAAACAAACTTTTTTGCAGATGGCAATGTACTCTTAAGAGAGTACTACACAACATATACACTATATATTATATGTAAATGGCGGGAAACGGATAGATAACCACGGCTACGCGCGGACGTCGTAGAGAACACCCCCAACAACTATTGAAATGTAAAGTATAAATACTTGGAGTACTACACAACACATATACACTATATTATATGAAAATGGCGGGAAAGGGGTAGATAACCTGGGTAACCAGGGATAGACGCGGACGTCGTAGAGAACACCACCTGGTACTAAGGAAAAAAAGCGCGGGAAACGGTTGCGCAACTTCCGGTTGCACATGCGCACATCCTTCGGGTGACCTTCGGTATCCATGGTACTACTACTAGAGCAAGAAATAAAAACGCGGGAAACAGTTGCGCAACTTCCGGTTGCGGATGCGCACACCCTTAGGGTGACCTTCGGTCACTTCCGGTAGCCTTGGTACTTCCGGTCATGCGCAATGGTACATTTTATACTACTACTAGAGTAAGTAAAAAAACGCGGGAAACGGTTGCGCAACTTTCGGTTGCGCATGCGCAGAACATACTTCCGGGTATCTGACGTCACTTCCGGTTCCGGGTCCTTCCGGTCACGTGACTGACGTGACTTCCGGTCACGTGACTTCCGGTAGCACCCCCTCACAGCACCCCCTCAAATACTAACTGATCTGTCCCCATATACTACTGAGATCAATAGTCTAAATTACACCAAACTGCACCTGACTTACTCCATGCTTCTGAAGCACCTCAAACCATTTAGAAAGCTATCTTCTCCTAAGACACATTAAGCCTCTTCTGAAACACATTAAGCTTCACCTTATGTACACAAGTTTTCCTGAAGCACATCAAACTGCGTTTGAAGTATATCATTTACATTATGAAAAATAATTCCAGGATTAATAAACAATGTTCAAGACCCCCATTTGTTCATTAATCGCTTTGAAAAGAGCGGACGTGTGATCAATATTTTAAGATTTTATCAGTTAAATGATATTCTGATTCTCTCATGTTTGATATTCAATCGAAGGAAAACATTTTAGACAACTAGATTTTAATCGGTTTCTTTTGTCTTCGTCTACTGAGTATCAAAAACACTTGTAGCTACTTGTTTTGTGTACTTGTTCATTAAGTAGAATTGTCTATTTTTTTTGTTTCCATAGTAAAGTTTTCATTTAATCCGCGTGCGTGCGTGCGTGTGTGTGTGCTATTAGTTTCAATGTATATTATGTATATGCAAGTATTCTAAAATGAGCATCACATTTGAAACGAAAACACAATTAGGTAAACACCAACGAAAAACAATACCGGGGCGAGATCATGTATCCCATGATTGGTACCATTCAATTGAGATATTTGAAATCAATTCTTTATTCCAATTATTCCATGTTTTAAGCAATGCGTTAACGGTAGATTTTTGTAAGCGATCATTGAAGATAAGATAAGTTTTATTTAAAATCGACTTGTTAAAGCAACAAATACAACACAGGCTCTATAGAGCTATATATTGAGCTTTTGACCGATATAAATAATAAATAATAAATTGAACAAAAATAGAGAAGACAAAAGACTAGTCTTCTCCCTTTTTGTAAAGAAAAAATCATATTTTTGTATTTTGAAATATGAGTATATTGATGTTTTAATGGAGTAAGAAGTTGTACATCTACCCGGTAAAGCTGCATGAATTATTAATACAGATAAAATCGATGTAATTGTTGAATAGCTCGCTTTAATGATATGATTTATTGATAAAAGAAATATATATACTTCCGACATCTGCAGACGTAAACACCGGAAGTTGTTTATTTTGTCTGAAACGCACGAGGGACACCTAATAACCGGTTATTTTCCCGGGATGTGAAAATATGGACAGTTTACTTCCGGTCATATAGGTCATACAAAAATGCCTTTATTTTAACTAAGTATGTAATATAGATTTATACTTATCAGGCTAGAATCTTTATAGGGGTCGTCGTGGTCGTGATAGAATGGTAGTAGCATTAACAACTACCTGTGTAATCAGTACCTTTCACACTAAAGTTGTTAGTTCCAACCCCATTCATGGCGAGGCGTACTCGATACAAGAATATGTGAGAAAGTTTGTCATTGACTTGCGACAGGTCGTTGGTTTTCTCCTGGTACTCCGGTTTCCTCCACCAATAAAATGACCACCACGATATAACTGAAATATTGTTGAAAGTGGCGTTAAACACCATAAACCAAACAAACCAACTAACAAGAATTCTTATACACCTGTACAACATGTACTTTTTAGTTTTCTGTGTTGTGTTTTGTGCTTTGTTTTGGTTGTTTTCGTCCTGTGTCCTGTTTGTCTATTGTTGCCGGTGTCTTTGGGTTGTCAATTTTTGATTGGCCCTTCCGTTTTCTGTAACGTTTATTGTATTGATTTCAAAGTATTTTGTTTCTTTTTTGTTTCCTTGATGCTAGAAATCTGTACTGTGTTTTTACTTGAATTCAAAATATTACACGTCTATCTTAAGGGATTAATTTAATAATCTTACTGAAATTCAAAAGTTTGCAAGAAAAATAAAAGAAATTAAAATAACAGATCCGACAGGACAACATTCCACCAAACCTGGAGTGAGAACAGTTATCCCGACAGGAAATTGCCTTCTCCATGAATGACACCTGTCGTGAAATCACAATTAACAAAGTTGTGGAAAAGTAAACATAATGTCAATAAAGAAGAGCTTGAAGATACCAAAGGGAGGTAATCAGAATCCGTATATCGAAGAAGAACAGACAACACAATGGCCAAAAGAAAAAGTAAAAAAGGACAAACAACAATCTATAAAACATACACATAAAACTTTAAGATCAAGAAACACGAACCACACTAAAAACCGGGAGTGAACTCAGATGCTCCGGAAGGGTAAGCAGTTCCTGCTCCACTAGTGGCACCCGTCGTAAAGGCAATGCTATAACAAGCATATTTGGAACATATCTGCTCTGACAATAGTTGAGTGAGGGATACTCGATTACTGCTTTAATAGCGTCAAATGAGCAATTCTGCAATTGTATCATGGCGAGAACATGTTACATTCAATGTAATGGTGGTGATATCCGCTTTATACTAGACCAACACGGTGAGTTGGATTTGTATACTGGTATATCATTGAAACAACTGTCCGCGGGTAGAAATGTCGCTCCATTCAGACACATTATCTTGATTCCGAGTTATCAATCTTTGCTCTTTCATCTTAGTGCTGTGTGTTTAACGGAGAAACAATAAATACAAACTTTTATTGTCTTTGGATTGATCCGACCGGGGGTCGAACACAGGATATACCTCACTCGAGGAGAGTACGTTTACTATTACACTATGCTGCGTTTGGAAGCAGTTGAGACACACACAATACCCGTCATGATCGATTAATCTGTGATGCATATAGTTTCCTTAGTTGGTATCACTGAACAAACATTTGGAAAGGTTTACGACGACGGACGACGGACACCAAGTGATGGTTTCTAATAGTGTCACGTCACATATTATCCAATTTTGTTACGTCTATTGATTGGTGCGTGCGACAATATCTATTTAAAGTTAAATAAATATCCATCAACGTAGGTTGACAACATTATTTCTGAAAAATTGCAGATATGTTCATCTCGAAATTCAGATCTCGTGTTACGAAAAAAAAATCAAAAACATATTTTTTGACAAAAGAAATCAATGTTAAATATGTTAGTGGTGTTTTGTTTTATTACTTGAATTAGAAAATCCATATTTTGAGTTGAGATTGTAAACACAATAAAATAATGATGCATATTAATAATTGCCATTTCTCATGTATTATTACTAGGAATTCGTGGTTTAATTGTTAACTAGTCGTTAAGTGTTACAATATTCACCACGAAATGTCACAGAGTCACAGAATCTTTTATTAACATATTGAATTAAATAATAACTGCAAATTTCCATTGTAAAAAAGTCATACATGTAGTTGTATATATTCATTATATTTAATTGACTCTCTGTTTAATGATTTTGAAATGAGTATATTTGTAAGTAAATTTGAAACATTTCTGACTTCAAGGTGGTCA
Source organism: Gigantidas platifrons (assembly GCA_002080005.1). NCBI lineage: Eukaryota > Metazoa > Mollusca > Bivalvia > Mytilida > Modiolidae > Gigantidas > Gigantidas platifrons. The sequence continues at coordinate 590,711 of MJUT01019360.1, read as the reverse complement.
TAACTTTCCAGTATGAGTTTCGTACTCTTACTCCAAAATAGACCAATCAGAAAGCTTCATTTATTGTATATGACGTTCTGATTGGATGTTTTTCTAGTACGAGGACAAAACTGGTTCCCGAAAATCTTATGACCGTAAGGCCTGATATAGAAGTAGTGGAAACAGCCAATTGTCGTCATGGTCGACAAATTCACGATGAATTTATTTAATTGTTACCCCTGTACAAGTAGTGTCTTTGACAGTGTCTTTGACAGAAAGTCCTGATAATTAGAACATAGACTAAAATATTGTATCTACTACCATAAGTAGCTCAATATTTGAGAATCACAGCGATGTTACTGTTCATGTACCCTAAATATTAATAAAACAATTATAAATGACATATAGCAAATGCCAAATGAGAAAATTAAACTACTACGGAAAACACACATATAAAATTACTTTTACGAGTTTATAATCAGGAAGTGAAACGAGTTTCTGGCAAGTTTTTCTTTCCTGATTCGAGGCCAATATAACTAACATTTTTTTTAATTTCCAGACAATGTACGTTTACACACAAAAAGGCAAATACAGTGGACATTTTTGTAGAAATTCCACAGCGCGGTCCGAGTTCAGCTAGTGTCTATTTCTCCTCGTTCTACTTAAGACGCATGGAACCAGAAAACTTATGGGTCTAGCAAAAAATTATACGTGCATATTCATATAGGCAGTGAGTGCACTGATTGCAGCATAAACATGTTTGCGTGTACTGCTTCATACGTGTTCAATCACAGATTTAGTTCAACAGTGTATGCATATGTGTATATATTTCTTTATTGGCGTCAACCGCAATCAATTACACTATGTATTTATTTATGTATGTGCTAGTTCATTGGTGTTTTACACACACCATATCATAACACAACTTGACCGCATTGATATATCTGAAATATTGTTGAAAATGGCGTTAAACACTATAAATCAAACTTAAATCATCAAATGCTAGAATGTAAATGCCATGATAATGATTATCTTGTATAAAAATATTATTCAATAACATTTAACATCCCCCAAGACTTTAATATTATGTCTTAATGATGTTGTCGTAAATAAAGCGGAAGCAATATAATACAGATGTCATATTTTACACCAAAACAGTATTGTTTGTGTTTTCGTCAGATAACTTACGGCCATTGTTCTGTCTATTCTTCTTCGATTTACGGCTTCCGGTAATTACTCCTTTGGTAATTTCATACTGTTCTCAAATCATAATTAAATAAAACAAATTAGGTGCAACTACAATGTAAACAAAATAATGAAAATGCCGTCTAATTACAAATTAATTGCGAAATAGTAGAGAACTGTTTTTGGTATTTTAACGAAGAATAATATTACAGTATTGGACTTCAAATAATGATATAAATTCAATCTAAGAAGAGTATGAAGATACCAAAGGTGTAATCAGACTCCGTAAATCGAAGAAGAACAGACAACACAATGGCCAAAAGAAAAAGTACAAAAGAACAAACAACGATCTACAAAGCATGCACATCAAACTAAAGATCAAGTAATACGAAGCCCACTAAAAACCGGAGTTGAACTCAGGTGCTCCGGAAGGATAGGCAGTTCCTGCTCCGCTAGTGACATCCGTCGTATTAATTTTATTATTATCATTATTCAATATTGATTGTATGCTTGTTAAATCCAGTTTTCAAAACGACAGTCATGTCATTAAATCAACATGGTTATTAATGAACAGTAGATGATTACCCCTTTGCTTCGCTCTTATTTATGTTGATGTTATTTTATGGTTCAGTTTATCTGCATTGCTATTTTCTGTTCAATTGTATTTGGTATTTAACTTTTTCCTGTATTTGTTCTATCTGAGCAGTCAAACTGCATTAATTTGATAAATGTTTGTTATATACGGTCACTGAATGAAATATATCTTTTCTAGTACCCCTTTAAAGTTTTTCCCGTTGAGCTTTTGGGACACTTGTTGTAAATAAGTTGATTTCCTGTTGACAGAAAAATATCAAAAGAGGCAATCAAGGGATATTCAAATATCAGTGCAGTGCCATTTTTCATATCATATACAGTATATATAGTAATTATAAGACTTAAGAAAACATATCATAATTGTCTATGGTGATTTCACGTGTTTTTACAATTTATAATTCCTAGATAATAATAGATAATAATAATAATAATAATAATAAAAGGGTTTCCTCCCTTAGGTTCATTGATTGATTTTTTGTGTTTTAACGCTACTTTCAACAATATTTCAGCTATATCATGGCGACCAGTTTTAGTGGTGGAGGAAGTCGGAGTACCCGGAGAGAACCACCGACCATGGGCAAGCAACTGGTAAACTTTATCACTTGCGGCTGCGAGTCGAGTGCACCCTTTTTGTAATTTACAAAGCTGGGCGCGAACCCACGCCGTATTGGTGATAGGCTTGTATGAGTTGTTAAGATCCAGCGACCTAACTCATTGAGCCACCCGGGCCCCCTCCTCCCTTAGGTACAGGTGACCTTTGCCGATTGTGGTTATCATGTTTAGGCCCTTTGCTTTTCTGGTTCCAACAGACTTTTGACTTATTGTGGTTTTTTTCTTCAATCTTTTGACTTTGAGGGTACCTGTTGAAGGTTATTAAAAACGCATGGGAAAATTAAATTAGATATCTACGGCTTTTTTGCTGTTTATCAAATTTCATTACGTTTCTGATTAAAGAAAGTTTGTCAAATGATTTTGAAAGTGTTTAATTGGATTTGTGCAATTTGAACTGTAACTTCGTGCAAAGTAAAGTCCTGGTTTGGATTTGTGGGTGGCGAACTAATTCCTGCAAAGTGAAGCGGAATTCGCTGCTTTTTATGTTTATCTTTGTATACTATTCTTCTTGAAACATAACATTTGAACATTTGCATCTGTGTAGCCCACGGTGTGATCAGACTAATTTACAAGCACCTGAGCACCTGTGTATCCCACGGTGTAATCAGACTGTAATTTACAACTTACAAGCACCTGTGTATCCCACGGTGTAATCAGACTGTAATTTACAACTTACAAGCACCTGTGTTTCCCACGGTGCATTGTATACCCGTTGTATATCTATCTATCTATCTATCTATCCAAGGTTGCAATAATTGGTCGGTAACCGCATATCTTGTTATTGTATGATCTATCTATCTATCTATACATTTATATATATTGATCTGATATTGCATATCTATCTACCATCTATCAAAAGGTTGCCATAAATGGTCGGTAACCGCATATCTTGTTATTGTATCTATCTAGTATCTATATATATTGATCTGAAATTAAACCTGTGGCCAATTACTGTCAAAACTTTATATATTTGTTTCTTTATACCCGTACGAGATAATCAGTGCTGGTTCATTATTCACGTGAAGAAAACAGTAGGTCATTAACCGTGAAATTGAATTGATACGTATTAATAATTAATAGAATTTTTGATTTTTTAGTGCTTTAATCTTTAACATTTGCAGATTGAATGCTTTTAATCTTTAACATTTTCTAGACTGAATCATGTTTTAATTTTTTTTATAGCTCAGATTTCGATCTATCAATGCAAAAAATGCCTAAATGAGAAATACATACAAGGTAATCTTCGTGTTGTATTGTATAATCAGCTGGTTTTGAAATAAATGCATTACTGAAATCAATACATTGGAAGGATCATTGTAACAACATTTTAGAATGAATTATCCCATAAGGTAATGGTACCGGAAGTATTTGCTATTGCTGTGTAAACAATGTAGTGTATTTGTCCTGTTATGATATATCGAGCAATAATGTCCAAAAATGTTTTTTTTTTCATATAAGATATATATTTCATATTGTAACAAAAAACTTTGTTTAAGCAAAATAATTAAGTGTTTACTTTTCATTACACATCACACATCACTTGTTTAATAAGTAACAAGAGATAACTATTTCAATGCGATTAGTTTCAAAGGATATATATATTTTGGAGCGTCATGAATGCGATCATATGGGAGCTGGAATTCAAAGAATTTGAAGATAACATAGGAGTAATCAGAATCCGTGAATCGAAGAAGGACAGACAACACAATGGCTAAAAAGGACAAACAATGATCTACAAAACATTACACATAACCTTTATATTTTAAGACACTACATTAATGTTGTGCTTACCCTGCAAAAAAAATAATCACATTAATCCATTGAATATCCCTTGATTGCCTCTCTTGATATTTTCTGTCAACAGGAAATCAACTGATTTACAACAAGTGTTCCAAAAGCTCTACAGAGAAACGTGAAAGGGTTAACAGAAAAGATATATATCTTTCAGTGACCATATACAACAAACATTTATAGACCAAGTGCAGAATAAAGTTAAATATCAAAAACATAAGAACAGAAAATAGCAATACAAATAGAACAAACAAGCTTTGCTGATTATCTGGAAATAGTTGATTTACGCCTGAAATAATTTATTTTTAAACACAGAGATAAGAAATTACTGACAAATTGCTGTTTTCTCGTTAACACTTTGTGGCGACTCAGAGTATACATGTGGAATGTGCATGGAACCAAAAGCGACCCTCCTTCTCCAAATCCAACAATGCTTATATCACATCTCATACCATATCTATAATCAGGGACATATACAAGGAAGCAAATTTAAATGTGTAATAGTAAATAACATAAATACAACTGCACCTGTTCTAATTAATATAATTAGTTACAAACTCTGCAGTGTCTAGATTTATGCTCTAATAAATATATAAGAAATACCATATTGGGCGAAGGGATAATGACATCTCGTGACAGGACCCATTAACCGCACAGGTAATGCTCAGCAGAAAACAATTCCACCTTCCGTCACATGTAGCAACTTGTTATAGTATCGAGTACACCTCACCACGAGCGGGAATCGAACTCACAAACTTAATTGGTGTTAAATACAATCTGATTAAAATCAAACCCATCACTTATCACCGGTGATGTAACTAGAGTAACACGATGGGCGTCACAAATGGAGCAGGAATTGCTTACCCTTCCGGGCCACCTGACTCCACCTCCGGGTTTTAGTAGGGTTCGTGTTGCTCGATGTTTGGTTTTATGTGTGGTGTGTTGTGGATCGTTGTCCTCCTTTTGTCCTTTTTCTTTTTTTTTGTCATTGTGTTGTCCTCCGATTTATGGATTTTATTTACTGCATTTAGTATCTTCTAGCTCTTCTTATTCCAACTGTCACGTGATGACTCTCTACAACAAATCCTGTGAAACTAACCCCATTGAGATAGATATCTCATTTTACTTATTAAATTACATCGACAAACCAAGTGATGTGTGATTTGTAATGAAATGTAAGCACTTAATTATTTTACTTAAATTAAGTTGTATTTTTTCAATATGAAATAGATATCTTTTATGAAAAAAAAATATTGTATATGATAATATAAATATACTGCCTTTAACTGAGGGTGTTATGGTAGATTACTACACTCAGAAAACCAATATCACCCGAGACGAAGCCGAGGGTGATATTGTTGTTTTCTGAGTGTGATAATCTACCATAACACCCGAAACTAAAGGCAGCATGTTTTATATTATACTGAATGCTCTGGTATTACATTGTCAATGGTGTTTGTTGTTTTAATACTGATTTAAGGTAATTGTCTAAGAACTAAATTACAATATCTAATTTAATAAACTTTTAATTAACAAGGAAACAAAAACAACTGTAACAATGGTGTAAAAGTGTAACAATATAAAAATGTTTGAATCACAGCCATCATTTTGAATAAAAATTGAAATGAACAGTACAGTTATAATTGGATACGGCTGGCATCACATTTCGGTTATTAGCCTCCATGAGGCTGTTGAATTGTACTGGCATGGACTGAACACTCTGAACGGGGTTACTTGGAACATTTGCAGGGGGTACATTTTGCAGTTCAAAATCATTGTCAAACAGTACTTGTAAATCAGTATCGGCAAAAAGAAAATCTACATCTGTGGTATTGATATCGCTTGAATTTTTTTCATTACTTCCCACATTTGACATATTCTCAGTGTTGGATGGCAGAGTTGTCTTTGCAAATTTTTGACCACAGGGATTTGTCAGAGTATCATTCAAACAATCTGAAATTTCACGCTTCTTTTTGTCACTTAACCTGGTCTGAATGTCCAAGAGCGTACTGTCGTCTGTTTGTTTATTTATTTGTAAAACTAAATTAAAAACTTTGACGGAATGGACTGTTTCCGGTCCGGAGGGTGGTATTGCAATAACAGTCGTTGTAGAAGGAGGCGGAGCTACAGGATGTGGTATTGATACGAAGGTGGAGCTTCGCAAAATTAGTGAAAAATACCATTTTCTAATCGACCAATGGCATTGTATCAATAGTCTAGAAATTTGCATAAAGTATAATATAAGGACAAATACTGACAACCCTGTATTAAGAGGTCATCTTTCCATTCCAAGAAAAAGTGACCATATAAGACAGGTGACCTTTTAAAAGAGTTAAGTTCATATGAATTTTTCTATGATAGGACTATTAAAAGTTGACCTATTAATACAGGTGTCTGCTTAATAGAAGTGACCGCATGGGTATGTTTGACTGTACACGTGTTGTTTACTGTAATATTTTGGCATATTACCTGGGTAATATTTTGACATATTACCTGGACAATTAGACACTCAGTATAATAATGATATTAATGTGGTCTTGTCCAGGTAATATGCTAAAATATTACCTAGACAAGACCACATTATTATATAAATGTTGTTAGAATGTTCCGTCCAATGTAATAATTTCAGTAATGTATTTATTTCAAAACCAGCTGATTATACAATACAACACGAAGATTACCTTTCATATAGTCCTCATTTAGGGATTTTTTTGCATTGATAGATCGAAATCTGAGCTATAAAAAAAATTAAAACATGATTCAATCTAGAAAATGTTAAAGATTAAAAGCATTCAATCTGCAAATGTTAAAGATTAAAGAACTAAAAAATCAAAAATTCTATTAATTATTAATACGTATCAATTCAATTTCACGGTTAAGGACCTACTGTTTTCTTCACGCGAATAATGAACGAGCACTGATTAAGTTAAGGTCAAACGTCATCTGACATACTGCTAAACTAGTCCGCTAAGTACAATATAAGTATATTATTGATAGGAGTGACAACACTGTAAAACTCGTAGATTATAGAGATGAATATTATCAACCCACCTCAAAGGTTTTAATAACGTCATATTGTTAACTGGTTATGCAATACAACATGATGATTACCTTTCATGTAGTCCTCAATTAGGGATTTGTTTGGATTGATAGATCGAAATCTGAGCTATAAGAAATTTAACACACGATTCAATAAAAAAAATCTTAAAGATTAAAGCATTCAGTCTAGAAAACGTTAAAGATCAAAGCACTAAAAAATCAAGAATTCGACTAATTATTAAACATTAAGGATAATAACAAAATTACCGAACACAGAGCAATCTTCCAAAGGGAAATTCAAAACTCATATCAATTCAATTTCACTGTTAAGAACCCACTGTATTCTTCACGTGAATAATGAACGAGTACAGATTAAGGTAAGGTCATACGTCAAATGACATACTGTAATACTTGTCTGTTGTGCAATCCGTAGATTGTAGAGATGAAAATGATCATCCCATGTCAAAGGTTTAATAACGTCATATTGTTAACTGGTTTAGAACTATTTGCTCCCAAGTTAAGATTGTTGATTGTTTTTATAATGTAGCATAATGTTCCTTTGATCTTTGCTGTTGGTACATTTGTAATTATGCTATCACAAATACGCGCACGATCCGTGACGGATCTTGACATTTTCTCCCGGAAACTTTAATAATGGCTTTTGATCTCTGAATCTAATCATAAACACTTACAAAATCGTTTGACAAAAATTCTTGAATAAGAAAGTGATAAAATATGGTAAGTAGCAATGCAAATGTAGATATCTAATTTAGTGCTGCGATGCATTTTAATAACCATCAATATGGACAAAGGTGAAAGATTGGAAACCAAATAACTGAAGAGTTTGTTGGAGCAAGAAGCCAAAGGGCCTGAAGAGCATAGCCACAATCAACCAAGGTCACATATACCTATGAAAGGAAAACTTGTTATTATTATTATTATTAATTATAAATTATGAGAAACAGGAACTGCATTCCCTTTTAAACACCTGGGTTCACTCCTTGATTTTTGATGTGGTACGTTTTGTTCATCCTTGTAGTTTTCTTATTTATCCTTGATTGACTCTTTGTTTTTCTCTAACATTTATCTAAATAGAGAGAAAAAAAAACCATATTAGAATACGGTTGTTTCGAATCATGTCAATTCCGACCACGTTCCGTCTTTTTCGTGTCTTGACTTCTGAAATGCTCGGCAGACGACTTCCGGTGTTTACGCTATTACTGTGACAACGTCAGCATATCATAGTCGTAGATGCGGTAGATTATAAGTAATTGTAATGCGGAGACGCCAAGGAAACGGCTGAATAAATACAATGTTCGATACCCCACTATCTGTCTGATATCAGAAATATATACATAAAGGCAGATCGTTTTCCTTCCATGATGTTGACAGCCGCAAATAAAGAAAGAAAACAAATTTAATTTTAAAGAAGTAATTGTCTCTGCATTGAAGTCTTTGATACAAATGAAATAATTTAATTGATATCTGTCTTTTACAGAAAATGCTAAGATTTTTTAAGTTGAGGATCGAACGTTAAAACGGCACATATCGATTGGAGTTTTTGTTGTGTACATTGACACCGGAAGTCCAGTGTTGTACATTCCATCGAAATCACGCGATCTGACGGACGAAAATAACAAAATTTTAACGGAATCGAAATGATTCGAAGCAACGGTATTTAAACTACAATATGAATACTTCCTCACTTATGATTTATTCCCGGGTTTGAGTACCATTAATGGATCAAGAACTGCTTACACTGCCGGAGCACCCGGATTCATCCGCGGTTTTAGTGGGGTTCTTGTTTCTCGATCTTTATTTTTCTGTATAATGTTATGTAGATCATTGTTTGTACATTTTGTCTTTATCTTTTGGTCATTGTGTTGTCTGTCCTTCTTCGATTACGGATTCTGCTACCGCTTTAGTATCTTCAATTTCTTCTAATTCCAACTCCCATATGACTCCATTCATGATGTTCCAAAACATATCTTTTGCAACTAATCCCATTGAAATAGTTATTTCATGTTAAATTCCATTGACAAAACAAGTGACGTGTAATGTGAAATGAAAAGTAAACACTTAATTAATTTGTTTGTTTAGATAAGTTGTTTTTGCAAGCTTTTATGGAAAATAAAATATTGGATATTTTTGCTCGATATATCATAAAAGGACAAATACAGTCAAACCTGTATTAAGAGTTCATCTTTTGGGACAAAGAAAAAGTGGCCTTATAAGACAGGTGACCTCTCAAAAGAGTTACATTCATATGAAATTGTCTGTGACAGGAGAAGAAAAAGATAACATTTCAATACAGGTGTCTGCTTAATAGAAGTGACCACATGGGCATGTTAAATGTACACGTGTTGCTTACACAATAGGAACACATATTTCCGGTAACATTACCTGATAGAGAATTCATTGTAACATGTTGTTAGAATGTTACTTCCAATGTATTGATTTCAGTCAGTAATGCAGGTATTTAAAAATCAGCTGATTATACAATACAACACGAAGAATACCTTTTATGTGATTCTCATTTAGAGATTTTGTTTATTGATAGATCGAAATCTGAGCTACAAAAATTTAATATACGATTCAATCTAAAACATCTTAAAGATTAAAGCATTCAATCTGAAAATGTTAAAGATTAAAACATTGAATCTCAAAATGTTAAAGATTAAAGCGTTGAATCTGAAAATGTTAAAGATTAAAGCACTAAAAAATCAAGAATTCTACTAATTATTAATAAGTATCAATTCATTTTCACGCTTAAGAACCCAAACCCACTGTTTTCTTCACGTGAATAATGAACGAGTACTGATTAAGGTAGGGTCATACGTCAAATGACATACTGTAATACTTGTATGTTGTGCAATCCGTAGATTGTAGAGATGAAAATGATCATCCCATGTCAAAGGTTTAATAACGTAATGTTATTAACTGGTTAAGAACTATTATTATTTTTGTTGTTGTTGTAATTTGTTTATTTTTAAAGAAAAACAGAGGCAGATACAAATACAGAAAAACACATATGATATGCATATACAATTTTTCCTAAACAAAAGACATTTAATTTATAAGACCAACATTTTGTAACACTACACTCAAACGCCAAGGAGAACTATTTGTTACCAAGTTAAGATTGTTGATTTTTTTTTTACGTAGCAAAATGTCCCTTTGATCTTTACTAGTTGTACATTTGTAATTATGCTATCACAAATACGCGCACGATCCGTGACGGGTCTTGACATTTTCTCGTGGAAACTTTAATCATGGCGTTTGATCTCTGAATCTAATCATAAACACTTTCAAAATCGTTCAACAACGGTGCTTTAATAAGAAACGTAATAAAATATGTAATAAACACCAATAAAAACGTAGATGTGTTTTGAATAGCCCAACGACAAAATATTTGAAAACACGATAAGTTAAAAGTCCGTTTGAGAAAGAACACCATAGGGCATTAACAATAGCCAATATCTGTTAAGGTCACCAATACCCAAGGGAGGAAAACCCCCCACTTTTCTGTATAATATGCAAAGGATTGTTGTGTTATCTGTCCTTCTTCGATATACGGATTATGATTGCCCCTTTGGTATTTTCAAACTCTTCTTAAATTATAACTTTATTCAATGCACAATTATTCCCCGAAGGGTTGAAGGCATATATAACTTACAAGGAATATATACAAATTAAACAACGTACACGAGTCAAATAGACAAAGACATAGTAACAACATACAAATAGAAAAAAAAATGATGCATAAGGAACAGTAAATAATGAAATCGATAACACATGTAAATGTTGTCAGTTCTACATGACTGGCGTATGTATTTCACCGGTTTTGCCATTCATGATAATGTCTCTTTAAAACACTAGTATATAGTGTTGTGTATCAAAGCGATATTACCATATCTGACCAATTAGCTTACGTTCAGCAAAGGTATGGAGCTCTATATAACCCTTAGTGCATACGTAAATAGAAGAAAAAATAAAAGAATATACAACATCCATCGGAATAATTTCGCAAGCCAAATGGGGGGGGGGGTTATGGTGTTTAACACTACTATCAACAATATTTCAGTTATGTCGTTGGGATCAGTTTTATTGGAGCCGGAAACAGGAATAACCTGAGTAAACCACCAACCGGTCCCAAGTCACTGACAAACTTGATCACATAATGTTGTATCGCAAAACAAATGTGAATTGCTACTTTAAACCTACGAGTAACAAACATAGATATACATGTATCTGGTCGGTCGGGGTCTGCGTGCGAAAATGAACTCAGCTGTCTACATATATATATATGGATAAAACATCAAGTATGTTGATATGTTTCCTGCAACGTAATAGGTTTGACTAGCCATATAAAGGTAAGTAAAATCAGAAGTTACTAAAACCTTCTTAATACCCAAAAACCAATAGAAAATACCAACATCATTGTAAAAAGGAATAAGACATTGGATAAACAATTCACAAACATTGAACACAGAAAACTAAAAATGGAACAACGCGAACTCCAAACAAAAACAGGAGCGAAATCAGGAACCACATATATTCCATAACCGTCAACCAAGTCATAGTGGCGATCGTAAACGTTCGAAGTGATGAGTTCAACTTAAACAAGAGGAGCCCTTGTTCAGTAGCTCCCTTGTTAACAGCAACCATCTATCAAGGAAATCCTGATAGGTACCACAAGTTGTGACATATCGTATCATTTGAGATATATATACTCCATATGCAGGTGCTGCTGGAATATTGCTACATATAAATTGAAAGTTCACAATGGGAAAATTGAAATAGTCTCTTTCGTCGTAATATTTCGTTCTTAACCGCCCCTCACTGTCAACTTCGAGGTGTATGTCAAGGTATGAAGCAGACATATTTGTATCTGTGGTATCCTTAATTTCAAGCTCAATGGGATAGATGCGATCAACGAAATCAGAAAATCTAGAATTATTTAGTGAAAGGACATCATCTATATAGCGGAATGTGAAATTAAAGGATCGGGCTATCTTCCTTTCGTTTTTCTGGAGAAGCCTCTGTGTGAAGTCTTCCTCATAAGAATAAAGGAACAAGTCGGCGCGAAGAGGATCACAGTTTGTACCCATAGGCATATGTATGTCGACTGTCTGTTGAAAAACTCGTCCACCAATCATAGCAAATATGTTGTCAATCAAAAACTCGATCATGTTGATGAAAAAAATTTTTGGTTGGATATGGTGATTTTTATTTTGACTGACAGTTGGAACTGTTAAATGGTTAACCTTTATTCATGTCCGGACTTGGAAATGTTTTTCTCATGAAATATTCATACTTTAAGAGATTGCAGATAAATTTAATACATTGGTTGATGTTATTTCCGCTTAAAAAATCACACATTATGTATAACAGATAATTAAGGATTGATCTCAATATTTTTTCGGTTCATGAAGAAATAAACTCAAAAATGTGGAAAACACTGTGAAACCTGCGAAGCGGGTTACGCAAGGGTGTGTACCACATTTTTGAGTTTATGTCGAATGAACCAAAGAAAAAATTGTGATCAATCCTTATAAATTAATTCCTAATTAATTTTTTTTCTTGTCCTTAAAATATTTTGACGGATAATAATTGCTTAAAAAGAATTAAAATTAAAAATTTTCCCAATTGAGACCCCAACATGTGACTTCCGGTTAAATTTTGTTATCTATGACATGATGGATAGTAAATTCTAACCATTCAAATTCAAGCATTTGCTACAAATTTATTTATGAGATAATGGTTTCATACATTTGTCTTTTTCAACAATGCAGAAATTCTCTAACGTCTCATTATTATAATATAAATGCATAGTATTTGTTAAGAACCATACGATGTAACCAGAATTGGCAATTCACACTATAGTAATAAGAGAACAGATATCAAACCAAAAGGGTATTATTTCCCATGCATGCATCTATAGAGACATTATTAATAAAACTAAAAAGCCGAAGGGGCCCCGGGTGGCTCAATGAGTTAAGTCGTTAGATCTAACAACTCATACAAGCCTATCACCAATGCGGCGTGGGTTCGCTCCCGGCTTTGTAAATTACAAAAAAGGGTGCACTCGACTCGCATCCGCAAGTGATAAAGCTTACCAGTTGCTTGCCCATGGTTGGTGGTACTCTCCGGGTACTCCGGCTTCCCCCATCACAAAGACTGGTCGCCATGATATAGCTGAAATATTGTTGAAAGTGACGTTAAAACACCAGAAATCAAATCTTAAAAAGCTAAAATCTGACACATCTAAGCTAATAACACCGCTAACAAATCTTATTCGTAAGGTCTGTAATGTAGGGACTACGGTTGAGTTTTTGATGCATGCTTTTGTTACTAAAAATAGCATCATTGTAAAAAGGAATAAGACATTGGATAAACAAACAATTCACACAGACTCACTGAACACAAAAAGTTAAAAATGGAACAACGCGAACTCCAAACAAAAACAGGAGCGAAATCAGGAACCACATATATTCCATAACCGTCAACCAAGTCATAGTGGCGATCGTAAACGTTCGAAGTGATGACTTCAACTTAAACAAGAGGAGCCCTTGTTCAGTAGCTTCCTTGTTAACAGCAACCATCTATCAAGGAAATCCTGATAGGTACCACAAGTTGTGGCATATCGTATCATTTGAGATATATATACTCCATATGCAGGTGCTGCTGGAACATTGCTACATATAAATGGAAAGTTCACAATGGGAAAATTGAAATAGTCTTTTGTCGTAATATTTCGTTCTTAACCGCCCCTCACTGTCAACTTCGAGGTGTATGTCAAGGTATGAAGCAGACCTATCTGTATCTGTGGTATCCTTAATTTCAAGCTCAATGGGATAGATGCGATCAACGAAATCAGAAAACCTAGAATTATTTAGTGAACGGACATCATCTATATAGCGGAATGTGAAATTAAAGGATCGGGCTATCTTCTTTCCGTTTTTCTGGAGAAGGCCCTGTGTGAAGTCTTCCTCATAAGAATAAAGGAACAAGTCGGCGAGAAGAGGATCACAGTTGGTACCCATAGGCATAGGCATGTCGACTGTCTGTTGAAAAACATATATGGTGAGTTTTGATTTTGACGGACAGTTAGAACTGTTAAACGGTTCGTCTTCCGGTTTAACAGGTCCAGCTATATCACAACCAATCTTTCCAGACTGATAGCGCATATTCTAGATTTTCCATGGGTTCAAGATCGTAAATTCATTATTAGTTTTACATAATATAATATTGTGATCGCAACAACATTAAAACTATGTAGACCTTATTCATGTGCTGACTTGGAAATATTTTACTCATGAAATATTCATTCCTAAAGCGATTGTAGATAACTTTAATACATTGGTTTCTGCTATGTCAGCCTAACAAATCATTCATTATGTATAAAAGATAATAAATAATGGTTTCATACATTTGACCTTTTCAACAATGCAGAAATTCTCTAACGTCTCCTTATTTAAGAATTGAATGCATTCTTTTGAAGTTTCATTTAATTGGAATATAAAAGTGTTGAACGAAGTACATTTTCAATGAAGCGCGGTAGCGCTTTATGTTGAAAATGTGCTTCGATCAACGCTTTCAAACCCCAAAGAAACTTCAAAAGAATGCATTGAATTCTTATAATTATATTTAAATCACACCCAACTTTAATATAGTTGCATTTTTCGTTGTGAATTTTATTTGTGTTAGATTATTTGCTGTTGGAAATTACTACGCCATTGATTGTTTACATCTAACCTCGTCATGCAGGCACGTGCAAGTTCGGGTTTGAGTTTCATTGGGATGTGAAACATCTCTTTTATAATCATGTGACCACTTCATAACCAATCATATTGTAACATTTCAATGAAAAGCCGAAGTAATGTAATTATTATAATATAAATGCATTGTATTTGTAAAGGACCATACGATGTAACCAGAATTGGCAATTCACACTATAGTAAGGGAGCAGATTTCAAACCACCAAGGTATTTCGCCTCCATGCATCTATGGAGATATTATTAATGAAACTAAAAAGCTAAAGGGTGGCTCAATGAGTTAAGTCGTTGGATCTAACAACTCATACAAGCCTATCACCAATACGGCGTGGGTTCGCGCCCGGCTTTGTAAAGTACAAAAAAGGGTGCACTCGACTCGCATCCGCAAGTGATAATGTTTACCAGTTGCCTGCCAATGGTCGGTGGTTCTCTCCGGGTACTCCGGCTTCCTCCACCACTAAAACTGGTCGCCATGATATAACTGAAATATTACTGAAAGTGGCATTAAAACACGAAAAATCAAATCTTAAAAAGGCTAAAATCTGACACATCTAAACTAATAACACCACTAACAAATCTTATTCGTAAAGTATGTAATGTAGGGACTACTGTTGAGTTTTTGATGCATGTTTTTGTTACTAAAAATAGTGAAAAACAAACTGCTGGGAGAGGTAGTGGGTTTAACAAGCATTTAAACCAGAACTTATATACTGAATCCACTATTATATTTATGAATATTCAATATTTCATTCCAACAACTTGGAAACCTATTTATGCTGGTTTCCCACGATGACCATTAATTTCTTTAGGTATTTAGGGGGGGGTATTGTGTTAAACACCACATTCAACAATAATTCAGCTATGTCGTGGCGGTCAGATTTACTGGTTAAGGAAACCAATATACGAGTAGAAAACCACCGACCTGTCGAAAGTCAATGACAAACTTTATCACATAATGTGTTATCAAATACATCCGTCCTGAGCGGGATTCAAACTCGCAACATTAGTGGTGATAGACACTGATAGCATAGGTAGTTGGAAATCCAAAAATCATACGATCACGTCCACGACGGCCCTCGGATAGGTGTTTATAACGAGTTGTTACTAAATAAGTTAGAAGTATCAGTTATGGTAGCTTTGTCCTATGAGTAATAATCTTAATCAACAAAGACTATAGACGGTTAACAGTTAGTATATTCAATTTATGACGAACATTCACTGACCATGTTATTTCTCTGTCCATGTTTATATTGCTATTCATATTTCACTGTCCATGTTTATATTGCAATTCATATTTCACTGTCCATGTTTATAGTGCCATTGATATTTCACTGTCCATGTTTATATTGCTATTCATATTTCACTGTCCATGTTTATATTGCTA
>MJUT01019360.1:548709-563783 GCA_002080005.1 Gigantidas platifrons | reverse complement strand
GCCTTCATATTTAAAATTGCACCACATAAGCAAAAATCCATCGTTTAAAAAATTGTTGACAGGCCAACGAGGCCCTGTACGTAAGTACATCTAAGTACAATGGTAAATCCTGCACTGTATAATTTATGAAACAAATGAGGCTCTTAACTTTCGTCGTATGTAGTGCATATAAAATTAGTACATATTCATTTTTTTTTTCAAATCCAAAAGATTTCATGAAATTTGAATGACAGTTACAGTATTAAACCTACATTTTGTTGCAATTTCGAGATCACAAGCACATGTACAAATGTATATGATTGATTAATCTTTATTTCCTCCATATTTGAAAAGTTATATAAGAAATTAACAAAACAGTATACATTGTTGATTGATTGATTGATTGATTGATTAGTGCTTAACGTCCAGCGAGCAATTTTTCAGCTATATTCAGGACGAGAACATTAAAAAATTTAAACGCCACGTGACTCGAAACAAAGAAAGGTGATGGGTAGGGACGGATAATTTAGCCAGTGCAACAGGTCTCTTATGGACCACTCATCATGAGCATAATGCTCATAGTGAGCTGATACATTGGGTTCTTTAACGTGCGAAGAGGGTGGCAATCTCTCAACACGGGACCTCGGTTTTAATTACGTCTCATCCGAAGGACGGGTTGGCTGTGAATTTCTACATCCTGCACAACCGACGGACGCTCCTTCAAGCCGAAGAAGCTCTTGGTCCCATTTCTATACCCCGGGGTTCCCGCGGGGAAAACCCCTTTTAGAGGACTAGCAGAGGCGGATTTAGAGGAGGGCGTGCGGGGCGTGCGCCCCCCCTAAAATTCGCAAAGCATATGTTATACAACGTTAATTAAGCAGTTCAACAACTTTTTGTAACTTCAAGATAAAAAGCTTGTGTTATTTTGACCACAATGAATCCCTATTATTACTGTGGCAGCAATCTTATCTGAAACTCTTCAAAAGTCAAAATGAATAGTAATGATATTAGGAGTAAAATTGGGATATCATTCTAAAAAGCTCTAGATCTACCCATGATAAATGATCAGTATACTGTCCGTCCGGATGAAGCTTTTTGTTACGCCGTTGGTTCATTCATTGGAAACGTATGATTCGTTCTTGTTTATAGACAAAAAAAAGGTGAATATGTTAACATTAACAGGGCGGATTCAAGGGGAGCGCACCCGGCGCCCCCCCCCCTAAAATTGGAAAAAATATGATTTTTTTGCTTAAAATCGTGATTTTTCACACGAAATACCCCCAAAAATTTTTCGCGCCTCGCTCCGCTCGGCGCCATTATTTTGAATGCGCCCCCTAACTGGAAATCCTGGATCCGCCCCTGATTAATGCTACATGAAACGATTCTGATCATCTAATTTATCTACGTTGGCTAATCAGAACTCAACAACAATTTCATGTATTGACAATTTCCGCTTTTGTTTGTCTATAAACAAGAGGGGTTGAATCATACGTTTTCAATGAATGAAACAAACGACGAAAAGAACAGCCCCATCTGGATGAGCATTACTAACTAGAACCACACGAAAGGACAAGCACCGAAAGTACAGACCAATTAGTGAAATGAGGAATGCTTTAAAACTAAACCAATAGTTCTTTGAAGGGTTAAAATATCGTGATCGTTCAGTCGTGAGTTGAACAATTCGCAACACGGTTGTTTAAAAAAGTTTTACTTTAGGTTCTTATAATCTGACAAACTGAACATACTGTCAACAATTATCCGACAAAATTAAGACTCAAAAGTCAAGTTGTTTTGGTCCGATAAAAATGGTGTGGTTGATTCAAAATTGTCGTTCAAATAAATGTCTAATTCCTTAAACCCCCAGACCTTCTGGGGGGCTTCGCCCCCCCCCTGGGCCCACTACCAAGGCTCTACCCTAGACCCGCTGGGGACCTTAACCGGTCCCCAGAACCATCGCCTACTCACGCCCCCCCTAACCACAAATTCTGGATCCGCCCCTGACTAGTGCCTCTAGGACGGAGAAACCTGGTGCCTATTGTACCCCGGTACACCCTATGGGAGGGGGTAGTATAAATTATCAAACACAAAATAAAGACATACAACTAGAACATATATATAAACTTTTGCTTTATACTGGACAATGTCCTGTATAAAGTATTTAGGTTACGCCCCTTTTTGGAACTTTTGCTCTATACTGGACAATGTCCTGTATAAAGCATTTTTTAACAGAGCCTCGCAGTACCCCTGTTTCTTAGCCTCATCCAAATAAATCTCATATAAAAAGACACCATAACTATATTGTCTAACAATATAGCGTCATCAAAGCAATTATATATAATATATATACATGTTGTATAAACTATTTAAATACTAACCGTTGTCTCCCTTTGAATGTGAAAATATCATAATTTAACCATCACTTTTTTATGAATGTTTTCTCCCTTTAATTATGAAAATATCATAATATCATAATATAAGCTTCCTTTTTATGAAAAGATCCAGTATTTTTGGTTAATTGATGCATATCAATCATAGTACAATGTGTATTATTCTCTTAATATATGTTTCACTACATTTTGTATTTAAACGTTCCACCTTACTCGTATGCTTAATAAGGTCCTCCGTTATGCTGTGTATTCTTGTGTATATTTAAATATTTTTAATTAAGTAATTAAGGTGAAAGAGCTTTTTATATTTCATTCAAACTTCTACCAATTATTTCATTTTGTGTCTGTGTTCAGTTCAGTTTGTACGTGTTTAACATCGACTCACCTGTGTTACCAGACTTCAGTTATATATTTTCATAGCTTATCTACCTAATTTGCATCCATTAATTTTTTATATAATACCTGAGGATAATGTTCCACTCTTTGTATCACCTGGTTAAAAAGGTGAGTTAGAAAGAAAAATCATTAAATGAAGAAAAAAAAACTGTATTACGTCAGCACCATTCATATTAATAATTCACTTTATTCTAGCAATAAAATTATATTTTATTTCAACCGGATATAAATATATTCCTTAAAGATTTTTTTTCCTATTTAAAATTGCAACAATATTTCTGTAAAATCAAAAATTCTTTAATCAACAAGTGTTTCTGATGACCATAACCAGTGTTTGAAAGTGAGAATGGAGAAAAGCATTTCTTATGTGGAGTAGCGATATTTTCTAATACGAAATTGTAAATAAGCAGACACTCCATGGGGAAAAATATGCTTTCTGCAATCAAAAATATGTTAAATATTAAAAATATGAATATGCTAAGTTCACGCGACAAACATGACAGTTTTATGTGTTACTTCAAATCGATAGAGCTTAAAATCTATATTTACCAGCCTTTCAAGGTCGTTTAAAACGAAAATGATCGAGAAACAAGATAAGTTTTCTTTATGTATATATTGTTACGATTTAGGAGTTAGGGATAGGATAATTGTTTGTATGTGTATTTATTAGATTTTCTATGTATGTGCTACTCATGATTTACTTTTTCTTGTTCAGTTGTTATTTCATTCGTGTATCGTGTACAGCCGTCTGAGTAGCACAGCGCGTATGTGTGTATGCATGGTTCATTCAACCTATGCCAACATTTAAAAAAAAATATATAAAAAGGTTAAAAAGATTGTTGGCATAGGCTGAATAGGTTAATTGTTATATAAACATGACTAGACATGTTTAATTAGTGTAAAATCGGGGTTGATGTCAATGTACTCCAAGGCAACAATTATTTTTTAATGTAAGGTTATCTTGTTACTGTGTGAGTATTGAGTGAATAAAGTAAGTATTTAAGATCATATTTTATGGAAATAACAAACAAAAATCAGTATATCAGCATATATATTTAATAATATTTTTTATAAACAAAAACAATTAAGATATTATTATAAGCACATATATCTTTACATCAATCATGAAAATAAAATAGGATATTATAAGCATATATATTTTTATATCATACTTCATGAAAATAAATTAGGATATTACAAGCACAGATATTATTTATTTTTCACATTTCTTGAAAATAAATTAAAGATATTATAACATCAATCATGAAAATAAAATAGGATATTATAAGCATATATATTTTTGTATCATACTTCATGAAAATAAATTAGGATATTACAAGCACAGATATTATGATTTTTTTTATCATACCGGTATTTCATGAAAATAAATTAAAGATATTGTAGGCACAGATATTTTTTTTTATCATACTTTATCAAAATAACCAAAAACAATCAGTATACACAATCACATTACAAATGGTTAAAAATACAATTGTCTTAGATTTTTGGATAGTAATGTTCGATTTAGAAATCACTCCAAATGCAGTAAGTGTGAAGCTGCGTCGGCATAGTTCACAGGTGTAATCAGGTTGTTACGTAGCCGGCTCGTTAGGTTGACAAATCTGTTGTCGATCTCAACATACTTCCTTTTGCGCGGAACACGTTTACCGCCAGCTGAGTACTGGATAAGTTTAATTTCCGTAGAAGCATGTTATTCTTTAAGTAAATTGATGAGGTAGAATATGTTTGGATGTGGGTGTGCAACGTGGTTCTTCAATTTGTGATGCCAACCTTCCAGATGATTTGTGGTTCTGGGTCCATCGGTGTTGTAGTGGTTCCAGATATGTTGATTATTTTCTACCCAATACTCGGTGACATAGTCAGTAAATGGCTCTGTATGGATGTTGGTTTCAGCCAGGTTGATATCTTCAAGTGCATTGAGCCAGATGTCTTGAACATGTTCTATTGGAACCAAGGGCAGAACTGCAGCTCGTCGAACCAGGGTTTTGATGTCGTTGTTGTTCTTGTAGTGGATTTGTAGTCCTGTATCCTGAGTTTTTCTTCATATACATCGGTTGTAATGGATGATCACCAGGGTGATTATACAACCAGTTTAATACCTATATAGTTATCACCCCAGTGATGCAAAATTTGGTGACCAGCGGTGTGATACGTGTAATACCACACCTTTTGAGAATTGTTGATCACTCATACTTGTACAACAAATATTGTTTTTTTCTAGGATCTATATTTAACATTTTTTAAAATTTTTGGTAGACTTAACTGAAAAAGATAAAATGAGTCTCCACAGTATCTGTGTCTCGCCCCATAGCTCTTGTGATTCTCGGGTATCCACTCCTGATATGCTTTCCCCAATAAATGTTCAGGGACAGGGAGAAAACATATTAAATCTTTCTCATACAGTAGAAGTCTTAACTACCAAGCTGGACCTTTTGAGCAAGAAAACAGAACTGTAATGAATTTAGAAACCCATCTAGACTATTTAACTAGAGAAGATGAATATTTAAATCGCAGGTTAAGCCAGTGCGAAAGAGATACTACCCATATTAATAATGTTCTAAATCAATTGCCCACATTCGATCAAATAGAATCGCTAATAACAAGAACACTAGCTGCACAGGCAGGAAATAAATTGCCCAGGATGTACAATAATGGAACTACCAGAAGTTGTGAGCCATCTACAATACACCCAGACTTACCAATGCCAGGAAACCATGACTCAGATAGAAGAAGTAACAAACTCGACCGTAAACCATATACATGTGTAGTATAATCCCCTGTCATAACCATATACATGTGTAGTATAACCCCTGTCATAAGCATATACATGTGTAGTATAATCTACTGTCATAACAATATACGTGTAGTATAATCCCCTGTCATAACCATATATATGTGTAGTACAATCCCCTGTCATAACCATATACATGTGTAGTATAATCCCCTGTTATAACCATATACATGTGTAGTATATTCCCCTGTCATAACAATATACGTGTAGTATAATCCCCTGTCATAACCATATACATGTGTAGTATAATCCCTGTCATAAGCATATACATGTGTAGTATAATCCCCTGTCATAACAATATACGTGTAGTATAATCCCCTGTCATAACCATATACATGAGTGTAGTATAATTCCCTGTCATAACCATATACATGTGTAGCATAACCCCCTGTCATAGCCATATACATGTGTAGTAAAATCCCTTGTCATAACCATCTCCATGTGTAGTATAATCACCTTTCATAACCATATACATGTGTAGTATAATACCCTGTCAGAATCATATATATGTATAGTATAATCCACCATCATAACCATATACACGTCTAGTATAATCCCCTGTCATAACCATATACATGTGTAGTATAATCCCTTGTCATAACCATTTTCATGTGTAGTATAATCCCCTGTCATACCTAAATACATGTGTAGTATAATTCCCTGTCATTACCATATACATGTGTAGTATAATCCCCTGTCATAACTAAATACATGTGTAGTATATTTCCCTGTCATAACCATATACATGTGTAGTATAATCCCTTGTCAAAATCATTTTCATGTGTAGTATAATCCCCTTTCATAACCATAAACACGTGTAGTATAATCCCGTCATAACCATATACATGTGTAGTATAATCACCTGTCATAACCATATACATGTGTAGTGTAATCCCCTGTCATACCTAAATACATGTGTTGTATAATTCCCTGTCATAACCATATACATGTGTTGATAAAATTCCCTGTCATAACTAAATACATGTGTAGTATAATTCCCTGTCATAACCATATACATGTATAGTATAATCCCCTTTCATAACCATATACATGTGTAGTATAATCCCCGGTCATAACTAAATATATGTGTAGTATAATACCCCGTCATAACCATATACTGTGTAGTATAAGATACGATAAGATTTTAAGATAAGATTGTTTTATTTCCTAATCATAGGGCCCAAAATGGGCATATTTATCAACAACATGAAGATCATTCATACATCAACATTTACAATCATTCACACTAATTGTAATCATTATTTGGAGACAACACAAAGAAAACAAAGAGAAATAATACGGAGGAAAGAGTCAGTCAGCCACAGAGGATACTATTTATGAATATATTTATTAGTTCCCTGTCATAACCATATACATGTGTAGTATAATCCCCTGTCATAACAATTTACATGTGTAGTATAATCCCTGTAATAACCATATACGTGTGTAGTATAATCCCGTGATAAAGGGGATTAACCATATACATGTGTAGTATAATCCCGTCATAACCATATACATGTGTAGTATAATCCCCTGTCATAACCATAGAAATGTGTAGTATAATCCCGTTATAACCATATACATGTGTAGTATAATTCCCTGTCATAGGCGAGTCCAGGCTGCCCTTAGACAACAACCATTTTCTTATCTGGAGGGCGGGGGTAGTACACCTTCCTCAATCAAAATATTTTTTTCTCATGAGAAGGAAAGCAAAACATTTTTGTCCTATCATGTGGAACAAAAATACAATATTCCATAAAAAAAATATGCTAGGGCATTACAATATTTTTTTTTTCCAAAAAATCCATGCTCCCTCCCCCCTCCCGCAGATAAGAAAATGGTTGGTGCCTTAGACGAGTTGTTTATACCGATAAGGTCTATTGGTTTTCTCGCTCACAAAGACTTTTAATTAGCGCACACAGACTGGTGAATGTTATTGAAGGCACACGTCGTGAGCATTAAATGTGACATCTACCTTTTTATCCCTATCAACTGTGTGAATCAACAAAAATAAATGGCTGACTGGTTTATTTATATTAATTTGTCAACAAAAACAGAAACACCCAAATCATGATATGAAAATAAAATAAATAAACGTTCCAGTTGAAATGCATCCCACGATATATATATAATATATGTAGCAATAAATTAGATCACAATACATAGAATCATATATCATCGAAATATACATATAGATTATAACATGGCCATTTCCATATCGGTCCCGGTATCATCCCGAGACTTCCATATCAGCCCAAGGCGACAGCCGCGGGCTGATATGGGTCGAGGGATGATACCAGGACCTATATGGAAAAGGCTATGTTATAATCTGTTTATCACATATTTAACCATGACTAAAATGAATAAATTGTAAATGAATAAATGAGTTTATGTTTATTCATCAACATATATAACAACAAAATAAATAACGTGTAAAAATCAACAAAATAATTCAATATATTTATCACAGGTATTGAACATAACTTTTCAATAATTATAAATCAGACTTCCAATTTATATCATTTGTGTCATAAAAAATTATTGTCACATTTCCCTGGATATTTGAGTATGGGAATTGTGTTATTTTGGAGTTGGGCAAAATGGGAGCCAAAACGATAGCGGTTTGCTTATTGGAGTTATTATTAGTAACCATTGACTGGACAGAGTTATTACTGATGAAAATTAGAATAGTTCTCAATAGTCGATACGATGGCGTAAATATCTANATTCGCCATCACTAAAATATCTACTGATGGAAGCTTGGATACATTTCAATGAATCGGATTCGTAATCCTGTTTGAATTTCGTGCGCGCTGAAAAAAAATATTGCCAGGTGCATGTACATTTCCTCGACTCCAATATATTCAGGATTACGATGTTCTTCCACTGTTGATAACCAATACTTGAATATTTTTATGTTACTCTCAGTTTTACGTTTTGTATTGATATTTTTCATCTCCGTTTTATCGTTTTTTTGTATGATGTTTGCTTACTTGTCACAATGACGTCATCGATGCAGGGCACAATAACCAGTATTTTGTCCCGGGCACTGATATGGATCGGGAACGTCTTCGTTTATCACACATGCAAAACGGTACGGATAACGTACACATATGTGATAATCTGAATTATTAAATATAGGTTATCAGTCTATTAGAGGTGGATTTTTTTTCTCCACTCAAGATAGTTAATTTACTCAGATTTATTACACAAATATAGGTTATCAGTCTACTACAGGTGGATTACAGTTTTTCTCCACTGAAGATAGTTAATTTACTCTGAATTATTACACAAATATAGGTTATCAGTCTACTATAGGTGGATTACGGTATTTCTCCACTCATGATAGTTAATTTTTTCAGTTAAAGCTCTAGCTTAAGTGAAAGAATCACAATTTGGAAACTTAAGTATCGAGAGTGGAGAAATATATAAGCCACTGTCAACAAAGGAGAATATGTTTACAGAAACGTCAACAAATAGTTCTAAGTTGGTAATTTCCGTCGTTAGTGATAATCGAAAGGAAATTGGATGGAAGTTGTCATGCAGCAATGTAACCACCGTGGTAATTAGAAATATTACAAAATGTAAATAACTTATTGCTAAAACTATAAGAAATAGCGGTAAATTTGAATTTTGGTGTTTAACGCCACTTTCAGCAATATTTCAGCTATATCATGGCGACCAGTTTTAGTAGTGGAGGAAGCCAGAGTACCCGGAGAGAACCACCGTCCCTGGGCAAGCAATTGTTTTTCCCGAATGTCTTATATCGTGTACTTGCGGTAAATGTAGTGAGAGTTTTAATTTATTACAGTATCGACGATTTGCTTCCTCTTCATCCATATTAGTACGCTATCAGTACTTATCTGGTCAATAGCAATCAAAATATAATTATATGTTTCATGGAACCTTTATTAGCTGAACCTTAACATCAAGCCACAGCCTGTATAGGGTTACTTAAGGGGACTTATTTTCAACAGACAAGCCAGCGACTAGCCTACTAAATCTTGAGGTATTAAAGCCAAGTGCACACGCTGGAATTGTTTTTTTCCGAATGTCTTATATCGTGCACACGCTGGAATTGTTTTCCGAATGTCTTATATCATGCACAGGCTGGGTTGGTTTTCCGAATGATCTTATATCGTGCGCACGCTGGGTAGTTTTTCCGAATGGTTTTTATGTTTAAATGTCTGGCATATGATTGGACGGTCAAAGATAAATGAAAATAACAATGAAACAAAAATAATTTTGAATATATTAGGTCAATATTGGTATCAATAGCACAACTGTCAACCGAATATCGTAATAAAATTTGTATTTCATATTTTGCCAACGTTTCAACTAGCAGTTTACTGCAACAAAACAAAAACAGATGAAAATAACATAAAATATATTTAAACATGATAATACTGCAATAGTAAATGAGCAATCTGCTGAAGATCAGCTGCTATAATCCGCTACGACCACCTAAAATCTGACAACCCGATTATTGGTCATGTCCAGATGAACTCATGATCAGCCAATAAAAATGCCGCTGGTAAAATCGTAACAGGACATTCCGCGCTTTTCAATTATTGCATTTAACAAACAAACAGATCTCTGATTGGTTGCTCCTTCAATTAAATGCTATAATGTAGAGAATACTGAAAGGACAATCAAAAATGGACAATCCAGAGAAACTGGCACCATTGGGTACACAAGACGAAGATAAACAAAACACTATATGTGTTGGACACCATTATATGTAAACAAAAAATAAATAAATACCGTAAATAAGACATGAACCCTACTACAAACAACTGGAGGTAAAGACGAACCGAACATGTTTCTATGCGGAAATCGTAGCGGACATCACAACACGGAACTCAGACCGTAAAGACCCTAAAACTATATTTAAATATAATAGATCATCTGGACATGACCTCTACTTTGGTTTTTGTCAGTGTAGTGTTATAAAACAGCTGATTTTAATCAGATTGGGAAATTGGTGAACTAAAATATAAGCTACCGGTATGACTTGTAGGCAATGATTAAATCATACAATGGCAAGAAGAGGCAACAATTACAATAATAAAAATAGCAAGGCCATAAATAAAATAAAATAAAAACTATAATTAAAAACAAGATCTATATAAAATGTTATTACATCTATGACTTCTGTAAATATTAATCTGCCATTACGCTCAATAACATTTCAGGTATATCGTGGCGGTCAGTTTTATTGCTGGAGGTAACCGGAGGACCCGGAGAAGACCACCGACCTGTTGCAAGTCACTGACTGATGCAAATGATAAATTTAGATTCATTACAAAAAAAGACATCTTTAGGACTAAATAATTGCAGCCCAACGATTTAAATGACATGCACATTTTTCAAATAAAACAAACCCAATTAATAGAAAAACGATACAAAAAGGTATGTTCATGTGACGGTTTAAACAGCCATGGTCAACAATTTCCACCGATATCAACAATACGAACTACTATCTTTCAACCGATGACAATATAGCTATAAACTAACAATTAAAACAAGGCTACGTAACTTCCTGTTATTTTGAAATGAAATAAGTCATCCATATTTTAGCTATCACTTGATTTTTTGAGAGAGGAAACAAAAGGTCAATAGTTACAAAACCAGTCAGTAGACAGTCGAGAAATACAGTGCGAAAGTAAAGCAAAATTGTTGTGCGTGAAGAAAGCTTTGCAACGTATCCTTCATATTTGACTATCCAAATACAGAGAACGCATTTCAGAAACCAATATAAAACATTTGATTGCTATAGAACAATATTGTTGCTCTTGGTTTTTAAAAGGAAACAATTTAGTTAGAAAGGAAGATACTGCTCTTTTTTCCGTTATGTCATCAAAACTGATTGTGGTATGCGACGAGACGGTCGTTACACAAGAAATGCCACAATTTGCATTTTTCTATGTAGTCAAATATATGTAGTAATTTAGTTATTGATATTCTCCATTTGGTGGCATTTTGATTTTCACAAAGTAAACAAATAAAATAGTAAAATAACAATCATGCATCAGTGAAGCAACGTCAAACGAAAGACCACAATTTATAATGGTCAGTCGATAGATGGTTATCTTTAGAATTTTTCTCCATGAAATGAATGTGTAAAAAGAACATTTTTATTTTTGCATGCGCATGTGTGAAGTAAAATATATCTGGAATTTTATGAGGGCAATGTTTATTTATCCATTGAAGGACGTATTATTAGAAACGATGAAAATGTTATTTGTGTGATGTAGCGACACTTAGAGAGATTTGAATGAAATTAAATCGATGATTTGATTTGATTTTTGGTGTTTAGTGCCACTTTCAGCTATATCATGGTGACCAATTTTAGTGGCGGGAGAAGCCGGAGTCTCCGGAGAGAACCACCGACCATGGGTAAGTAACTGGTAAACCTTATCACTTGCGGCTGCGAGTGGACCCTTTTTGTAATTTACAAAGCCGGGCGCGAACACACACCGTATTGGTGACTGGCTTGTATGGGTGGTTAGTTATTCCAACTACCTAACTCACTGAGCCACTCGGGCCCTCGAAATGAAATCGAACAATGTGTTTACTTGAAGGAGTAACTAAATAATAAAAACATATTGAAACAGTGTGACCTAGTTGTACCTTTTGGTTATTTTGGTGGAATTCTTGACCATGATCACTGTTTAAACTTTCTTTGCATAATATGACCTTGTATGAATATTTAAAATAAACAAATATTTCGAGGAAAAAATAAGTACATGTATTACCCTATTTTTTATTTGCCCTTTTTGGTCACAGGACGTTTCGTAGTTTTTGTATTTGGCTGTTTCGTTTTATTAAGAAATATCCATGCCTTTTCGACATCTTCTTTTTTTGCGTATCCGTGACTGGCTATAAGTGTTTGCAGTGTAGCTAGTTGCATTTTTCGATAACCAATCTTTTGATTTGATGTTGGTTTAATTCCCAACTTTCTAGCAACAATTCCTAAATATGTATCATCTATATGTAGAGGTTTGACGTACGGAAATGCTAAATTAAATTTTCGAGCTAAGGCCATCGATACAAAATAAGCGCCACCTGCTAAATATGGCGGCCACTTGTCAAATGGATAATCTTCCCAAGGCACATACCATTTGGACCCATTCACTCTAAACGGAGTAGAGTGTGGTAATAACGTTCCTGAAAATAATTTATGTTTTTCGTTTTGGTTCCTCGACGACACATATTGCACCAAATTTTTAATATTAACGAAATAATCGTCGTCCACGAAAAATAAATAATCGGCCGATTTACAGTTCGATACTGCCCATTTATAACCCATGATCATTTTTATAGTGTTATTATGATAATTATCTTTAAAATTCTCTTGAATGATATCACCATGTTCTGTACTTTCCTNTCTTACTGCTAAATTCCCATGAATAGGAAGTCCTAAGAGAAAGACAACACGAACATTTTTCGTAATATTTCCAGCTCCAGCCCACGTGTTTCGTATAAGTTCTCGCCGCTCGTAGTTAATCGCTGCAGATTTGACTAATATGACTACTCTAGGATATTTCATACTCGCTTCATACTCACACGAATGAGTCGGAGTACATATGAATTTATATGGATGAGAATTAATTGGTTCGACGCCAATTGTTGTGTTTCCAGATTCAAGTCCGTCAACCAATTGTCGTAGGTCTATGTAGAGTGGATATTTAAATTCTTTAGCATATGACTTTTTCAACAATATATTACTTATTTTTGCAGCTGTTTTCTTTGGTTTCACTGTTGTAATTGGAGGTTTACTTGTCACATTTTCTCTATTTACTTTCAAATGTTTATGCATAGATTGTGTATCGTTGGTATAACGTTTATGTGACTCTATGATCATATTCAATGATCTTTCAGAGAGATCCATCACGCTTTCCTCCATGGCAACAGTTTGTATAAAGTACATATACATATATCCAAAAGCCATCATGTAAACGAACAGGCCGACATAAACCTTCCTTTTTAATTTTGACCAATGATAAATTTTCATCGTACCGACAACGGTCTAGTCATCACATGACCCAACAGCTACAATTGTACCTGAAAAAACAACAACATCATTACATTAGAAAGGCTTCGGATTATGATGTCTAACGCCACTTTCAACAGTTTTTCAGTTATATCGTGAAGGTAAGTTTTATTGGTGGAGGAAACCGGAGTACCCGGAAAAAACCACCGACCTGCCGCAGTTCACTGTATCGTGTACACCTCCAATGGGCGCGATTCGAACTCACAATATTAGCGGTGATATACACTAATTGCACAGGTAGTTGTAAATCCAACTACAATTCGATCATGACCACGACGCCCCCTAGGAGTACTTGATGCAGAGGAGTACTTGAAGCAGGTGCGTTGTCTCTTCGGCTAGTTTCGGTTTCCTCCGTAATAAAGCTGAGCGCCACGATATACCTCAAATATTGTTGAAAGTGGCGCTAAACACACACAATAAAATCAAGATGTAGTCAATGGATGACCGGCAAATACCACATGTGTTAGTCCTGAAATGATACAACTTATTTACTGATTCTTCTTCACACTGTAAACCGTGTGTGTCGAGCCAAATAGACAACTAACCACAAGGACGGGATGTACATAATGTAAATGAATGCATCATATTTCTGGTGTACTCTACTCATCGCAGCAGCTCACAATGAACATGGTTTATATTAGTGGGCGTTTGTGGTCTTGACCCAATACTATTAGTTACACAGTGTCGCGTTAGTGACCTAATACGTTATATACGGGGAATTTACTGACACACTGTGAACGAATATATCTTACGGACTACCCTTTGGATTTGAAATTCTGAGTGTTTTCTTACTTTTATGAGTCTATACTCAAGAATTCATAAAATAATTGAAAAATACAAACTTTCGATATTTTATATCACAGAAAAATATCACATAATGTTCAGCAAGTACAGTCAAAATTTTCACAAAAACAAGAAACTGTTTTCAAAACCCTGGAAAGAATGTTTAAAGAACACAAGTAATTTCTCAAAATACATCAAGTCAAGTATTACTTATTACTGGTAATTTACTAACCCTGTATAAAATTTACTAACCCTTTATGAAAAACATACAAGAGGCTCAGACACATAGTTGTAAAAACCATTTTAGCATACGTAATATTTTTGTCGTTGCATTTTTATCCCTCCCTCACTATCACAACAATCAATCAACCATCCACTATCAGTAGCCGAAGATAATATGAGAATACCAATATATGTCAGGTTATTATAGAATTTTAATTGTTAAGCTGCACTGGAGTAAAACGAAAACTAACACAATACATTGTAAAATCAATAATTCAGAATTGTTATTTACAACATCTACAAAATGTATGAACGAGTTTTTATTCACAAATGTGTAATAAATTTCGTCGAGGTATTAATATTTAATCTATAGATCAAACAAATTTGGGTCTGAAATTTAACATTTATGGACGTAAAACGAAAAGTAATATATATATAT
>MJUT01019360.1:523883-548468 GCA_002080005.1 Gigantidas platifrons | reverse complement strand
TCTTACTGCTAAATTCCCATGAATAGGAAGTCCTAAGAGAAAGACAACACGAACATTTTTCGTAATATTTCCAGCTCCAGCCCACGTGTTTCGTATAAGTTCTCGCCGCTCGTAGTTACTCGCTGCAGATTTGACTAATATGACTACTCTAGGATATTTCATACTCGCTTCATACTCACACGAATGAGTCGGAGTATATATGAAGTTATATGGATGAGAATTAATTGGTTCGACGCCAATTGTTGTGTTTCCAGATTCAAGTCCGTCAACCAATTGTCGTAGGTCTATGTAGAGTGGATATTTAAATTCTTTAGCATATGACTTTTTCAACAATATATTACTTATTTTTGCAGCTGTTTTCTTTGGTTTCACTGTTGTAATTGGAGGTTTACTTGTCACATTTTCTCTATTTACTTTCAAATGTTTATGCATAGATTGTGTATCGTTGGTATACCGATTATGTGACTCTATGATCATATTCAATGATCTTTCAGAGAGATCCATCACGCTTTCATCCATGGCAACAGTTTGCATAAAGTACATATACATATATCCAAAAGCCATCATGTAAACGAACAGGCCGACATAAGCCTTCCTTTTTAATTTTGACCAATGGTAAATTTTCATCGTACCGACAACGGTCTAGTCATCACATGACCCAACAGCTACAATTGTACCTGAAAAAACAACAACATCATTACATTAGAAAGGCTTCGGATTATGATGTCTAACGCCACTTTCAACAGCTTTTCAGTTATATCGTGAAGGTCAGTTTTATTGGTGGAGGAAACCGGAATACCCGGAAAAAACCACCGACCTGCCGCAGTTCACTGTATCGTGTACACCTCGCATGGGCGCGATTCGAACTCACAATATTAGCGGTGATAGACACTAATTGCACAGGTAGTTGTAAATCCAACTACAATTCGATCATGACCACGACGCCACCTAGGAGTACTTGATGCAGAGGGGTACTTGAAGCAGGTGCGTTGTCTCTTCGGCTAGTTTCGGTTTCCTTCGTAATAAAGCTGACCGCCACGATATACCTCAAGTATTGTTGAAAGTGGCGCTAAACACACACAATCAAATCAAGATGTAGTCAATGGATGACCGGCAAATACCACATGTGTTAGTCCTGAAATGATACAACTTATTTACTGATTCTTCTTCACACTGTAAACCGTGTGTGTCGAGCCAAATAGACAACTAACTACAAGGACGGGATGTACATAATGTAAATGAATGCATCATATTTCTGGTGTACTCTACTCATCGCAGCAGCTCACAATGAACATGGTTTATATTAGTGGGCGTTTGTGGTCTTGACCCAATACTATTAGTTACACAGTGTCGCGTTAGTGACCTAATACGTTATATACGGGGAATTTACTGACACACTGTGAACGAATATATCTTACGGACTACCCTTTGGATTTGAAATTCTGAGTGTTTTCTTACTTTTATGAGTCTATACTCAAGAATTCATAAAATAATTGAAAAATACAAACTTTCGATATTTTATATCACAGAAAAATATCACATAATGTTCAGCAAGTACAGTCAAAATTTTCACAAAAACAAGAAACTGTTTTCAAAACCCTGGAAAGAATGTTTAAAGAACACAAGTAATTTCTCAAAATACATCAAGTCAACTATTACTTATTACTGGTAATTTACTAACCCTGTATGAAATTTACTAACCCTGTATGAAAAACATACAAGAGGCTCAGACGCCCTGTATGAGTAATACAGGGCGCCCACGTGTTCACGCTAAACCAATCATTTTCTTACATTTATGTAGGAGGTAAGATATTGAGTTATACATGGCGTTCACGTGTTCACGCTAAACCAATCATTTTCTTATATTTATGTAGGAGCTAAGATATATGTAGATTATCACCCTCATTACCATTAAGGCAATAAAGCCTCCCGTCCATATATTCTTTAAATGCCACATTTCACCTACATTCTATGAAATGATTCATGGAAGTAGCTTTATCATAACAATATATATATATTCGCCCAGATGTTACATAGAGCGATATCGAAGGATAGAGTGCAATGAAAATTGTGTTACTCATGTTAAAACGTCATACAAACGGATTTATTTTACGATTCCTTATTGACATTTTACTTGTTTAGGCTGCTAAAATCTAAATGCCATTAATTTTGAAAATGTCAGTGACTTAATCTTAACTTGGTATATTTCGGGTATTATAGAACAAACGATTGTAAACAAGAGGGCTAGCGGATTTCGCTGTGAGATTCATTTCCCATGCGGTTTTATCCTTCAAATATATATATATTAGATGCTTCCTATTATAATCGAAATAATTCCTTTAAAAGCCATTTTAACGAGCGTAACATTTTTGTTATCAGATGTGTTTCTCATACTTCATTCTCTGTCAAAGATGTTTCCTACTAAAATAGAAATAAGTCCTTTAAATCATTTTAGCATACGTAATATTTTTGTCGTTGCATTTTTATCCCTCCCTCACTATCACAACAATCAATCAACCATCCACTATCAGTAGTCGAAGATAATATGAGAATACCAATATATGTCAGGTTATTATAGAATTTTAATTGCTGAGCTGCACTGGAGTAAAACGAAAACTAACACAATACAGTGTTAAATCAATAATTCAGAATTGTTACTTACAACATCTACAAAATGTATGAACGAGTTTTTATTCACAAATGTGTAATAAATTTCGTCGAGGTATTAATATTTAATCTATAGATCAAACAAATTTGGGTCTGAAATTTAACATTTATGGACGTAAAACGAAAAGTAATATATATATATAAATAAATTAGACCTGTTACATACAACCTCCACGAACCGAACGTGTTTTGTTCTTAAAAATGTAATAAATTCCGTCAAAGTACTGTACAATGTATATAAATTAATATTGAATAGATCAAAAAGTTTTCGGGCCAAAATGTAATATTTATAGACGTATACTCGTGGATATACCGAGGTCAAATATATTCTGATCAGGGGTTAGAGTTGTAGTGTTTAACGCCACTTTCAACAATATTTCAATTAGATCATTGCGTTCAGTTTTGTTGGTGAATGAAACCGGAGTACCCGGAGAAAACCACCGACTTGTCGCAAGTCACTGATATATTTAATCACATAATGTTGTATCGAGTACATCTCGCCATGATCCGGATTCGAACTCATAACTTCACTGGTGATAGGCACTAATTGCATATGTAGTGGTAAATCCAACCATGACAAGCATCATTATATTGGAAGGCCCACATACGGTCACCACTGAGCGATAATATGTTTACCAACTTTATTGTTAAATGGCAACACCTTTGATCTTTTTATGGTTCATATACCAGAATGTAAGCAACAGTTAAGAACTATGAAATAATACACGAAGATACGAGATTTTGCACACTTTAAATATGGGTTGTAGTTTTATTACTCCCAGAGAGTCGTGCAATAATCAACGACCTAGATGTGATATTGCAGGGCTTCATGTTCCAAATCAATTATAGTTCGCGTTGGATTATTTAACCGTTTAACTCGGAAAACCGTGGTATAAATACTAAAAATACGATAATAATTAAAAATGTTACCTCAACCATGACCGTGGTTTATTAGATATACAAAATGTATTTATATTTGAAATTTCCAGTTCATAGATAATCACTAAGTTATAATAAAGTATGTCAATGACTTGCGACAGGTCGGTGGTTTTATCCGGGTTCTCCGGTTTCCTCCACCAATAAAACTGATCGTCACGATGTAACTGATCTATTGTTGAAAGTGACGTTAAACACCATAAACCAAACCTAAGCTAACATAATGTAATGGATACGTAGATTTCGAACTCAGTGCGCATGACGCGTATTTGGAATACCTTCATCAGGTACGATGAAAACCGAGAGAATGGAAAGTCAAATAACCGAAAAGTCTTTGGAAGCAAAAGAAACTAATAAAGGACCTAAAGAGAATAGATAAAATCGGCTAAGGTCACTAAAGCCTGAGGGAGGATATATAACCTTAGTTTTAATAATACATTCAAACCTGTATTATGGGAACAGTGAAATATGGTCATATAAGACAGGTGGTCGTAATTTATATGAAGTGCACTGTGAAGGGAAATAAAAATTAAGGTCACATAATACAAGTTATTGCTTAATAGAGGTGGTCACTAAAGCAGGTTTCACTGTAATTGCATTGTTTAGTATAATTTGTGAAATTATATAATGAATGCCATCGGGGATGATGCCATAGGAGACTAATAGTCCACCAGCAGAGGTGTCGACCCTGTGATAGTAATAACTAGAGGTTCCCAGTAGCCTGTATAGCTCACCTGTGTATAATAACAACATCGGTCAATAAAACTTGATAACTTCGGTAAAAAAATAACAAATGTAGCCCTCGTCATTGCAGACCCCATCTCCAAAAAAAAAATTGGGCAGAGATTCCCCCTTTAATGTAAGTTATCAACATTGCTGTAAAAAAACATAAATGTCAATGTTTCTCAAAATTTAGCTTTTGCTACTTCACATTTTTGTAATAGAGTTGCTTCCCTTTGATTATTTGAGTAACTAAAAGCACTCTTAGACTCTTAGACATATCAGAATCGAAATAAATTATGGAAGCCAGAATGTGTTTTGAGTTTTAACATGGGTTGGCGCGGATAAAAGTAAATTTTAT
The DNA here is from genome assembly GCA_002080005.1 of Gigantidas platifrons. NCBI lineage: Eukaryota > Metazoa > Mollusca > Bivalvia > Mytilida > Modiolidae > Gigantidas > Gigantidas platifrons. The sequence continues at coordinate 543,784 of MJUT01019360.1, read as the reverse complement.
CCCTCGCAGTGGCTCGGGATAAATTACTAATACCCGCCAACCCATGTTAAAACTCCCAACACATTCTGGCTTCCATGATTTATTTCTTAAATAAAAGATAGCAACGTTTTTATCGTTTTTATTTTAGCTTGTCCGTATGAAGAACAATGTCTCTCCGTGGACTGTTACTTCAATGAACAACCACGGAAAAAAAAATACACCAATACGTGTTGGTCTAATACAAAACGGACATCATCATTACATTGACATGTAACTTGTTCTCGCCATAATATGGCTGAAAAATGTTCACTCGGGGTTAAGCAACAATCATACACACTCAAAGAGGACATTATACATGTATTTAGGCAGTGCCGGATTGATGACAAATGAGACTCTGTGCTAGTTACGTTATGAGACCCCTTACTTCACTTGGGTACTGAGGGAGGCATACTCACATAGACTATCAACTCTATCATTATGTCTGGAATCGCTCCGAAACAGAATGCCTTCATATTTAAAATTGCACCACATAAGCAAAAATCCATCGTTTAAAAAATTGTTGACAGGCCAACGAGGCCCTGTGCGTAAGTACATCTAAGTACAATGGTAAATCCGATGCTGTATAATTTATGAAACAAATGAGGTTGCTCTTAACTTTCGTCGTATGTAGTGCATATAAAATTAGTACATATTCATTTTTTTTTTTCAAATCCAAAAGATTTCATGAAATTTGAATGACAGTTACAGTATTACACCTACATTTTGTTGCAATTTCGAGATCACAAGCACATGTACAAATGTATATGATTGATTAATCTTTATTTCCTCCATATTTGAAAAGTTATATAAGAAATTAACAAAACAGTATAAATTGTTGATTGATTGATTGATTGATTGATTGATTGATTAGTGCTTAAGGTCCAGCGAGCAATTTTTCAGCTATATTCAGGACGAGAACATTAAAAAATTTAAACGCCACGTGACTCGAAACAAGGAAAGGTGATGGGTAGGGACGGATAATTTAGCCAGTGCAACAGGTCTCTTATGGACCACTTATCATGAGCATAATGCTCATAGTGAGCTGATACATTGGGTTCTTTAACGTGCGAAGAGGGTGGCAATCTCTCTACACGGGACCTCGGTTTTATTTACGTCTCATCCGAAGGACGGGTTGGCTGTGAATTTTTACATCCCGCACAACCGACGGACGCTCCTTCAAGCCGAAGAAGCTCTCGGTCCCATTTCTATACCCCGGGGTTCCCGCGGGGAAAACCCCTTTTAGAGGACAAGTGCCTCTAGGACGGAGAAACCTGGTGCCTATTCTACCCCGGCACACCCTCTGGGAGGGGGTAGTATAAATTGTCAAACACAAAATAAAGACACACAACTAGAACATATAATACAGTGTATATATAAACTTTTGCTTTATACTGGACAATGTCCTGTATAAAGCATTTTTTAACAGAGCCTCGCAGTACCCCTGTTTCTTAGCCTCATCCAAATAAATCTCATATAAAAAGACACCATAACTATATTGTCTAACAATATAGCGTCATCAAAGAAATTATATATAATATACATGTATATACATGTTGTAAAAACTATTTAAATACTATACTAACCGTTGTCTCACCAATAAATCTCCCTTTGAATGTGAAAATATCATAATTTAACCATCCCTTTTTCATGAATGTTCTCTCCCTTTAATTATGAAAATATCATAATATAAGCTTCCTTTTTATGTAAAGATCCAGTATTTTTTGGTTAATTGCGGCATATTAATCATAGTACAATGTGCATTATTCTCTTAATATATGTTTCACTACATTTTGTATTTAAACGTTCCACCTTACTCATATGCTTAATAAGGTACTCCGTTATGCTGTGTATTCTTGTGTATATTTAAATATTTTTAATTAAGTAATTAAGCTGAAAGACCTTTTTATATTTCATTCAAACTTCTACCAATTATTTCATTTTGTGTCTGTGTTCAGTTCAGTTTGTGCATGTTTAACACCGACTCACCTGTGTTACCAGACTTCAGTTATATATTTTCATAGCTTATCTACCTAATTTGCATCCATTAATCATTAATTTTTTATATAATACCTGAGGATCATGATCCACTCTTTGTATCACCTGGTTAAAAAGGTGAGTTAGAAAGAAAAATCATTAAATGAAGAAAAAAAAACTGTATTACGTCAGCACCATTCATATTAATAATTCACTTTATTCTAGCAATAAAAATGATATTTTATTTCAACCGGATATAAATATATTCCTTAAAGATTTTTTTTCCCTGTTTAAAATTGCAACAAAATTTCTGTAAAATCAAAAATTCTTTAATCAACAAGTGTTTCTGATGACCATAACCAGTGTATGGAAAGTGAGAATGGAGAAAAGCATTTCTTATGTGGAGTAGCGATATTTTCTAATACGAAATTGTAAATAAGCAGACACTCCATGGGGAAAAATATGCTTTCTGCAATCAAAAATATGTTAAATATTAAAAATATGAATATGCTAAATTCACGCGACAAACATGACAGTTTTATGTATTACTTCAAATCGATAGAGCTTAAACTCTATATTTACCAGCCTTTCAAGTCTTGAATCAAGGTCGTTTAAAACGTAAATGATCAAGTTCACATAGTAAACGAGAAACAAGATAAGATTTCTTTATGTATATATTGTTACGATTTATGAGTTAGGGATAGGATAATTGTTTGTATGTGTATTTATGGTGTCAAACCACTAATTCACCAATCAGAGCTTGGAACATATACGAAAGTAGTCCCTTTTCAAGAAAAAAGTTCCTTTCACTTTGTAGTATTGTGAAAACTACTGAATGGAATGGACTAATTAAAATTGATAATTGAAGTTAAATATATAGGGATTATTTTGAGCCCAAATTTGATGGACTTAGTTGTATTTTAATACCTCTATGGAGGATTTGATGCATGACCTATAAATACTGAATTTCTTGGGGATGACCGAGCTATTTTTAGAGTAGGTGCTTTCCGTAGCATGGCATTTCACTGCAAGATTTTAAACATGCCCTGATATTTTGACAGAACGTAGAGGAATCATGTACGTTTCAGAAAATATATGGTCTTGGAAAGGTTAAACTTAAGATAAAATGACCAGGTAAGCTCGAAAAAACACAAATTTAGTAGAAAACCTTAAAGAAATTAATTAGTGGTTTTACACCTTATTAGATTTTCTATGCTTATTATGTGCTACTCACGATTTACTTTTTCTTGTTCAGTTGTTATTTCATTCGTGTATCGTGTACAGCCGTCTGAGCAGCACAGCGCGTATGTGTGTATGCATGGTTCATTCAACCTATGCCAACATTTAAAACAAATATATATAAAAAGGCAAAAAAGATTGTTGGCATAGGTTAATTGTTATATAAACATGACTAGACATGTTTAATTAGTGTAAAATCGGGGTTGATGTCAATGTACTCCAAGGCAACAATTATTTTTTAATGTAAGGTTATCTTGTTACTGTGTGAGTATTTAGTGAATAAAGTAAGTATTTAAGATCATATTTTATGGAAATAACAAACAAAAAATCAGTATATCAGCATATATATTTAATAATATTTTTTATAAACAAAAACAATTAAGATATTATTATAAGCACATATATTTTTACATCAATCATGAAAATAAAATAGGATATTATAAGCATATATATTTTTATATCATACTTTATGAAAATAAATTAGGATATTATAAGTTCAGATATTTTTTTTTCATATTTCATGAAAATAAATTAAAGATATTATAACATCAATCATGAAAATAAAATAGGATATTATTAGCATATATATTTTTATATCATACTTCATGAAAATAAATTAGGATATTACAAGCACAGATATGATTTTTTTTTTATCATACCGGTATTTCATGAAAATAAATTAAAGATATTGTAAGCACAGATATTTTTTTTTTATCATACTTTATCAAAATAACCAAAAACAATCAGTATACACAATCACATTACAAATGTCTAAAAATACAATTGTCTTAGATTTTTGGATAGTAATGTTCGATTTAGAAATTACTCCAAATGCAGTAAGTGTGAAGCTGCGTCGGCATAGTTCACAGGTGTAATCAGGTTGTTACGTAGCCGGCTCTTTAGGTTGACAAATCTGTTGTCGATCTCAACATACTTCCTTTTGCGTGTAACACGTTTAACGCCAGCTGAGTACTGGATAAGTTTAATTTCCGTAGAAGCCTGTTGTTCTTTAAGTAGATTGATGAGGTAGAATATGTTTGGATGTGGGTGTGCAACGTGGTTCTTCAATTTGTGATGCCAACCTTCCAGATGATTTGTGGTTCTGGGTCCATCGGTGTTGTAGTAGTTCCAGATATGTTGATTATTTTCCACCCAATACTCGGTGACATAGTCAGTAAATGGCTCTGTATGGATGTTGGTTTCAGCCAGGTTGATATCTTCAAGTGCATTGAGCCAGATGTCTTGAACATGTTCTATTGGAACCAAGGGCAGAACTGCAGTTCGTCGAACCAGGGTTTTGATGTCGTTGTTGTTCTTGTAGTAGATTTGTAGCCCTGTATCCTGAGTTTTTCTCCATATACATTGGGTGTAATGGAAAAAAACAACCCTTGGCGGTTATACCTGGGAAGATGCGGTATGCAGCGTTGCGGATTGCAATCTCATAATCTAAAAATATAGTACTTGGCTGGAGTTGTAACTGGTGTTGATCGCATGCCTGTTTTAGAAGAGTCAGGAATCTGGTGTAGACTGTCTCACTTTTTCCAGGAAGCAATGCATATACTAATGGATGCATAGCACCATCAACATATGTGTGGAAAGTATATAATTGTGAAAACACATCTGGACATGTATAAAATGTCCCATCACCATTGATGTTGTCTGCTTCAGTAGACTATGGACTATTATTTATATTTCAGGCATCGTGATCGCGAATATTTATTGTATGTATATTGTTATTTTATATGGGAAAGTTTGCATGGTTAAGATAAAGTTCGTCCTCATTGCTTGACCAAAAAGGGGGGGGGGGGTCCTACGACAGTCCCATCTTTATTTCTCCTTATTATTACTCTATTTTATTTAACTGGTCGGGCGGAGTTGACCTTTAAATTTACATGAGAGCATTCGATTTTATTTTGTGTATATACAGGGCAGTTCCCGTTATTGACATTATTGAACTGTATTCAGCAGTGTCACCGAAATAAATTCCTACAAAAGGAATAGAACGCACAAGGGTGTAATTTAAATACACAGATTGGATCAAACACGCACGATTGAATATAGCTGTATAAATGAAATTGATCAGGTAACCTGACCCTCCTAAATACATGGACTTTCCTGTAATCAGACAACCCGTGTTAAGCCACGCCCAAACAGTTGAAAAAAATAGAGTAATAACCTTGTGTCACATTTTCTTACCTATTTCATTCATTCACGCTAGGTTTATATATTGTACTTGGGTTTGTTTTCCCTTCCCGTTGACATGACATTATTGACAAACAACGTGTTTATACTTTCCGCCATATCCTGTGTGTAATTTATAATGCGCATGTGTGTTACCTCACACTATGTGGCCCGGTTTGCGGCCCCGTTAACGGTTATAATTACCATGGGAACTTCGAGTATCCAACCAATCGGTGTCGTTTGACCCACATCCAGATGTGGGCCCTGAGTATATAAAGACCTGACGTCTGCAACTGAAAGAGACACTTTTAACCCGAGACCAGGGCAGCTGCACCTTTTAAGCACATTATCATATTAACCTGAGCGCTACCAGCTACGATTTAAATTACTTACTTCTCCAGTCTCTGTTATTTAAATTGGTATGTTCCCTTTAAGATAGAATATTCCGACCTGTGACCTATATATTTTTACTACGTCCGTACGACTTTACGCTAATATTGACATTTGTCCAAAAAGGGGGGTCCCGGTATTTTTGTAGCGCTCAGTAGGATTATATATTGTATTTGTTTAATGATCAATTGTTATAATAATAAACTTTAATGAGAATTTATTCCATATCTTTGTTATTTGTAGTACAAGTATGAAACGTTGAGTTTTACCAGTCTGACGGCTTATGCAAGTGTGTCTTCTTTATATGCAGAAACCGGGTGGGAGAAACTTAATACCAGACGCAAAATCAGGAAGTTGTCACTTTTTTATAATATAGTCAAGGGTGATACCCCCGGTTATTTAAGTGATTTACTGCCGCGGACTGTCAACCAGGCAAACAACTACAACTTACGAAATTCAAATAATTTCACTATTCCACGGTGTCGTCTTACCCTATATCAAAATTCATTTTTTCCAGCCACTATTCATCTCTGGAATAATTTACCCCAATATATCAGAGATTCACCTAGTAATTGCATACTCAAACGTAGATTAAAGACTTACTACAACAATCCAGTAAAGCCTCCTAAATATTTTTCGTTTGGTTCACGTCTGGCAAGTATTCTACATACTCGTTTAAGGCAAAATTGTAGTAGCTTAAAAGGCGACCTTTTTAGATGTAATCTGATAGATTCTTGTTACTGTAACTGCAATAATTATGTGGAAAACAATGAACACTACTTCTTGCACTGCAAATTATTTGTTAATCAGAGAAATGTTATGTTGAACAATATCAGAGATCTCGGGTTAGATATATCCATTAACAATATATTGTATGGAAATTCAGATTTTGCACATGATGTTAACTGCTCACTTTTCACAACTGTTCACAGATACATACTAGACACTAAAAGATTTGTCTAATGTTTATGTACTTTTAACTCATCTGACGGCAGCGACTCAATATCAATCACTTGCAATACTATGTCATTTTCTCAAATAATTATGAATGAAATAATGTTCTGTTTTTGTAATATATTGTCTCATTAATTATTTATATGTAACGGAGAAGACCTCGTAAATTTATAACTTGTGTCTGATCCATTGTCTGTATTTGTTTTACAATAAATATGTTTAAAGTAAAACCAGTGCCTTGAGCTTGTGCAAATTACGCTACCAGTAATAGAAATAACCCACTACCAGGGTGATTATACAACCAGTTTTATACCTATATAGTTACCACCCCAGTGGTGCAACATTTGGTGACCGGTGGTGGGATACGTGTAATACCACACCTTTTGAGAATTGTTGATCACTCATACTTGTACAACAAATATTGTTTTTTCTAGGATCTATATTTAACATTTTTGAAAATTTTTGGTAGACTTAACTGAAAAAGATAAAATGAGTCTCCACAGTATCTGTGTCTCGCCCCATAGCTCTTGTGATTCTCGGGTATCCAGTCCTGAAATGCTTTCCCCAATAAATGTTCAGGGACAGGGAGAAAACACATTAAATCTTTCTCAAACAGTAGAAGTCTTAACTACCAAGCTGGACCTTTTGAGCAAGAAAATTGACAACACAAACAGAACTGTAATGAATTTAGAAACCCATCTAGACTATTTAACTAGACAAGATGAATATTTAAATCGCAGGTTAAGCCAGTGCGAAAGAGATACTACCCATATTAATAATGTTCTAAATCAATTGCCCACATTCGATCAAATAGAATCGCTAATAAAAAGAACACTAGCTGCACAGGCAGGAAATAAATTGCCCAGGATGTACAATAATGGAACTACCAGAAGTTGTGAGCCATCTACAATACACCCATACTTACCAATGCCAGGAAACCACGACTCAGATAGAAGAAGCATGGCACCTTCAGTACCTACACATAATGAAAACCACAATTATCATGACCCAAGTAATACATGCATCCATGACATGGACCATGCTCATGACAATACTTTTACCCCTATGTTTGTACCTAAAGCTACTTCATTACCAGAAGTAATTGTTAAACCAGATGGTCAGAATAACAAAAATGTGGGTCATAGCAATGTTGGGTATACCAAACCATTTACTTATGATGGCAAGACTGACTGGGCCGATTATAAGGTTCACTTTGAGACTGTTTCTAAATTAAACCAATGCTCTGATGAAGTCAAGGTGCTTAAACTTGTATCAAGTATGCAAGGGGCTGCTTTAACCACAGTGGGGCACATTAACACTGATAGTCCACCTACCTATTCAGAGCTCATACAAACTTTGACTAAGAGGTTCTCACCTCCAAACCAGTCTGAAATGTATATAGCCCAAGTAGATGCCAGGATAAGAAAAAGGGGGGAGTCATTGCCAGAATTAGCTCAAGATGTTAAAAGATTGATTTGCCTTGCTCATCCTTCTGCACCTGTAGAGATCCATGACAAATTATCTTACAGAGCTTTCAGGAATGCCCTAAATGACCATGACTTTGAGTGGGCAATTGTGCAGTCAACTACAGAAAGCATTGATGAAGCATTACACTTGGCTCTTAAATACGAGGCTTATAATACGAGTAAGCGAAAACCCTCCCTTAAGTATCAAAGCTTAGATGACCAAGAGCAAGCTAATAATAGAACATTCAAGAAAGAGTCCAGATCCTGTTTCTACTGTCAGAAAGTAGGGCACCTAGCTAAAGAATGCAACAAGAGAAAGCGGGACCTACAGAATACCATGGATCAAAGTCGAATGCGAAAAAATACTGACTTCAAACCCAGAGACGGTTACCCTTCTACAAATAATGGCTTCATGTCTAGTAATCGGAACTCGGGAAACTGCTAGAAGCTGATGGTGAGGGTCAACTGTCAGCTAATAATGAAAATGAAATGAGACCTATATTATTTCAAATGAAAAATTCCGATCATGATGGACTTTTTGTCACTGTTGATATTTGCCAGATACCATTATATTGCCTGATAGATACCGGTTCAACCATGAGTGTTCTACACAGTAATATTTTTAAAAAGTTACCACAGAAAATGCAAAATCTCTAACCAAAAGCTGAGAATGGCTGATGGAAGTGAAGTCAGAATATTGGGGACCATAAATCTTCCATTGTTTATTGACAATCAGGTTATCCATCAATTAATGATAGTACATTTATGTAGCAGATATTGAAATACCTGCTGTGTTAGGTTTTGATTTTATGAACCAAAACAAGTGTGTCATAGATGTATCTAGTCATACAATGCAATTGAACAATCAATGCATACCTTGTCAGCTTGAGAGTCAAGTACCTAGTTTATTCAGAATTACAGTAAGAGAAAATGTTACTATTCCATCACAAAGTGAAATGAGTATACCTGCAAAATCAGTAGGGACCATACTGAGTGGGACCAATTTTGCAATTGATTCTACCACTGACACACTAAAAGACAAAGGTATTTTAGTAGCCAAGTCCCTATGTTCACTGGCAAATGATGTTGTTCCATTAAGGCTTATTAATATGTCAGACAAACCACAAACCATATACAAAAATACCTGTGCGGCTATGGGACAAACAGTCCTTGACCAGGATATCATACCTATTGAAAACCTTCCAAGACTAGAGAGTGAGTGTGAAGAGGCAATACCAGACCAATTTCAAGTGATCTTAGATAGGTGCCAAGACCAATTGGCCAATGACCAAATGGAGAAATTAAAGGGTTTATTAGTTAGCAATGAGTCTGTATTTTCCATGTTTAAATTTGATTTAGGTCTGACCAATTTAGTTCAACATAAAATAGATACCAAAGATGAAAAACCAGTAAAAATACCACCTAGGCGAGTACCTTTAGCACAGAGGAAAGAGGTTGAAGTTGAAATACAGAAAATGTTAGATAATGACATTATACAACCTAGTCATTCCCCATGGTCCACAGCTATGGTTGTTGTGAAAAAGCCCACAGGTATAAGAATTTGCCTTGACTATAGGAAATTAAATGAAGTCACAGTCAAAGACTCATACCCACTGCCCAGACTTGATGATTCACTTGATGCTTTAAGGGGAAATGTGTGGTTCAGTACTGTAGATTTGTCAAGTGGTTACTATCAGGTTGGCATGGACCCTAGTGATGCCTCTAAAACAGCATTCGCCACATCCAAAGGTTTATTTGAATTTAAACGTATGCCTATGGGATTGTCAAATGCTTGTGCTACTTTTGAAAGATTGATGGATTATGTCTTGGCAGGTATGCAGTGGGAAATCTGCATTGTCTATTTAGATGATATCATTATTTTTTCTAGAACCTTTGAGGAGCATTTATCTAGACTGCAAACAGTTTTTTCTAGAATCAAAGAAGCTGGTCTTAAAATCTCTCCTCAAAAATGTTTTTTTTTATTTCATAGAGAGGTAAAGTTTCTTGGACACATTGTTAATAGTTCTGGCATTTTGCCAGATCCTTCAAAGATTGAAGCTATAAGTACATGGCCAGTTCCAACTAGTTTGAAGGAATTGAGGAGTTTCTTGGGAACATGTTCCTATTATAGGAAGTTCATTCAGGATTTTTCTAAAATTGCGAGACCCCTCCACCATTTAACAGAGAAAAATACTTTGTATCGGTGGACCTCTGACTGCCAAGAGGCATTTGACTGTTTAAAAAGGACTTTGACCAAGAGTCCCATTCTGGTATATCCTTCTCTGGAGAAAGAATTTTTATTGGATACCGATGCCAGTGGTTTTGGGTTAGGAGCTATATTGTCCCAAATTGGTCCAGATAATAAGGAGCATGTAATTGCTTACTTTAGCAAAGCTCTCACAAAACCAGAACGCCAATACTGTGTGACAAGGCGTGAGCTTTTAGCTATTTTAACTGCAATCAAACATTTTCATCATTACTTGCATGGAGTACACTTTACCGTTAGAACTGATCATGGGGCACTTAGCTGGCTTGCCAATTTTAAAAACCCAGAAGGACAGCTTGCCAGGTGGCTTGAAGTATTAGGTTGTTACAATTTTACAATTAAACATAGAGCGGGACTTCGACAATGGAAATGCTGATGGGCTGTCGAGGCGACCATATGCAGATTGCAAGCACTGTGACCAAGTGGAAGGAAAAGTTGATGTAAACACACCTAACAAATTTCAGTCCGTCAGAGCTCAGCGAGTGGCAATTCAACCTGAAACTGATGTAGAACAAAATGCTATTTCAACTAATTGGTTGGAAGGTAAAACCAAGGAGGATCTTCTCCAAGCACAGCAGGAAGATAAAATCCTGAAACTTGTCGTTTCATGGTTACACCAGAACACCAGACCAGAATGGTCAGCTATATCGCACTTAGGCAAAATTTGCAAGGCTTATTGGGCACAATGGGACAGACTAACACTTGTTAATGATATTTTATATAGGAAATGGTTAGATACAACCACGGATGAAGTAACCCTTCAGTATGTCCTCCCAGACAAATATAAAACCTCAGTCTTACAGTTACTTCATGATGATAAATTGGCAGGTCATCTTGGTATTAAACGGACTATTGCCAGAGTCAGACATCGTTTTTATTGGGTGTGTTACACTAAGTATATAGAAAAATGATGTAAATGCTGTAAAGAATGCCATCCGCGGAAGGGCCCACCTCATAATACCAGAGGTGCTATGAAAACTTATGTAGTTGGTGAAACCTTAGACAGAGTGGCTTTGGATCTTTTAGGGCCAGTACCTCAGACTTATAGTGGAAATAAATACCTGTTAGTGGTAAACGACTACTTCACCAGATATGCAGAGGCATATGCTATTCCTGACATAGAAGCAAAAACAGTAGCTGAAAAGCTGGTGACAGAATTTATCTGTCGGTATGGAGTTCCCGTACAAATCCATGCAGACCAGGGTCACAATTTACCTCAGCTTTATTTCAAGAAATGTGTAAAATAAAACACATTGACAAAACAAGAAATAGTCCATTTCATCCTCAAAGCTCTGGCCTGGTTGAAAAATTAAATGGGACTATAGAGGACATGTTAAGCAAATTTATCAGTCAGAACCAGAAGGACTGGGATACATTTTTACCTTTTCTAATGTTAGCTTAAAGGTCATCACCACATGATACCTTAAATGAATCCCCTAATACCATGATGTTCGGTCGAGAAGTTTTGATGCCTGTGGATTTGTTATTTGGCAAGACCAGTCAATTAAAAGTCGTGTCTACGCCAGAATATGTCCACAATCTAACCAACCGAATGGACAAAGTGCATGATATTGTCAGGGACCAGCTTCTTAAAGCTGCAGACCGTCAGAAGCATCGTTATGATCTTACATGTAACACACGAATGTATAAAGTTGGGGATGGGGTTTTATTACAAGATAATAGGAAGTATAAAGGTCGCAGCCCAAAACTTCAAAATAAATGGGAGGGTCCTTATACTATTACCAGTAAAATATCTGATCTTTTGTATAGAATACAAGAAGGACTACATACCAGATCTAAAGTTATACACATAAATAGATTAAAACCATTTGAAGGGTACTTTAAAAGATGGCTAAGACCAATGGAAGACCCTACCCCTTAATACCAAAGGGAAAGAAATTGCAGGTGACAGACAGACCTGGACAGTTTATTTAGTTTTCTATGTTTATTTTATTTATATTATTATATATGTGTATAGGTTATACATGTATTCATTATGTATCTTATATGTTTATAAATGAGGAATATTCAGAGACCATGAATATTTAAAAAGGACATATATATATATTTATATATCTGAGTTGAAATGTTTGTTATAGTCATTAACTAGACATTATGTGAAAAGTGCCCTATTGATCAGGAAATCTAGGACCTTTTAAATTTACTTTGCAAAGATATATTGAGTGATTTAGAAGTAATGCTAATGCATTACTTGAACCTAAGTGATGTTGATGTAATGGTAATTAATCACTTGAACCTAAGTGATGTTGATGTAATGATAATTCATTACCTGAACCTAAGTGGTGTTGATGTAATGATAATTCATTACCTGAACCTAAGTGGTGTTGATGTAATGATAATTAATCACTTGAACCTAAGTGATGTTGATGTAATGATAATTCATTACCTGAACCTAAGTGGTGTTGATGTAATGATAATTCATTACCTGAACCTAAGTGGTGTTGATGTAATGATAATTCATTGCTTGAACCTAAGTGATGTTGATGTAATGATAATTCATTACCTGAACCTAAGTGGTGTTGATGTAATGATAATTCATTACCTGAACCTAAGTGATATTGATGTAATGATAATTAATCACTTGAACCTAAGTGATGTTGATGTAATGATAATTCATTACCTGAACCTAAGTGGTGTTGATGTAATGATAATTCATTACCTGAACCTAAGTGATGTTGATGTAATGACAATTCATTACTTGAACCTGAGTTTTTGTTTGTTTGTGACCAGCAGCTTTTAATGTTGATTCTAGTTAACTGCTGACAATTTCAGAAGTATTGAACTTGGTCCTTAATGTTTTTTTTTTAATTTTTATATTAACAGACTATGGATAGACCTGTCTGGACAGACCAATGCAATGATTGTGGGAGAAGGTATCCATCTGCAGCAAAGTTGAGGAAACACAGAACCAGAACGCATGGTGAGCGGGTCCACTGCCAGTTTCAGGGATGTAACTGGAACTGTTCGTCGCAAGATGTGTACCGTCTGCGAAAGCATGAGCTGGACCGCCACAGCAGCCGTAGGTTCATACCCATGGCCACTCCTAGACCAAACCAGTCCATGCCTTCGGTAGTTTCTATACCCAGCCTACATACCACTACCAGTACACCACTAAAGACACCACCACCTACTCCCAACTGGAAGTTAAATGAGAGCACCAGGCATGCTCTGATGGAATTGGACCAGGAAATGCCAGACTTCGCAGATATGTTCAATTTCAGGGAGCCAGCCACACCATCCCCAATGAGACGGCTTAGAGATGAAGACTCTCCAGAAGTTGAACGTCCAGTTCCATCAGATCTGGCAAGTATACCTTCTGATCAGCTCTTCAGCAAGTATCTGACCTCAGAATCAGATACTGCTGAAGGAGGGTATTCACCATCTGACCCACCGTTTATAACGGACAGAGGGGTTACCACCACTGTTACGGGAACAGAACTAGAGTCTCCCGTCACCAGAGAGACACCACCTGAAGAACCAGAGCTTGTCACAGTTTCTTTATTGCCACCAACTGAAGAGGTCTATGACCTCTCCGTTCACAGTAGTTCTGATAGAATGAATAACAAAGCTACTAATGGTATTGAAACAGAGTCTCTTGTAACAAAGAGACCCCGACAGTGGAACCAGAGCCTGTCACCCCAGTACCAGAAACTGAAGAGTTGTCTTCGCCTCAGCAACAGGAGCCCCTGGACCTGACGGTCAACCAAAACAAACAGCTACAGTCGACAAAGATTATACCAACAGAGTGTCAGACTCCTATTATAGACTGTACCACCCCTACTGGTGTATGGTATAAACCTATGAGAATTGACGTGGAAGATAAATGCATGGAGCATATGTGCTTAGACCCACGTCTATTCTTTGCTGGTGCACCGTCGCACTATTTACAACATTTTCTCGCCAAATCATTGAATGAAAAGATTGCCATGTCTAGGCGGAATATGAAATCTCGCTACCAGAGAAAGCTAGTGCCATTAGGAACCAAGTCGATAATGAAGGAAGAACGTTGCTACCTTCCTGATGGTAGCATGATCGAGTTGAGAGACACGTGGACGATGGACAGTCAAGAAGACGCGACCGAGGAGTAATTAGGTTTAGTAAGGATTAGGTAGGGTTTTTATTGTTAGGTAGGTTCTCTTATTTTTAGTTCGAGGACGAACTCTTTTCCCGGGGTGGGGGGTAGTGCTACGGTTTATGAGTTAGGGATAGGATAATTGTTTGTATGTTTATTTATTAAATTTTCTATGTATACTATGTGCTACTCATGATTGACTTTTTCTTGTTCAGTTGATATTTCATTCGTGTATCGTGTACAGCCGTCTGAGTAGCACAGCGCGTATGTGTGTATGAATGGACTATTATTTATATTTCAGGCATCGTGATCGCGAATATGTATTGTATGTATAATGTTATTTTATATGGGAAAGTTTGCATGGTTAAGATAAAGTTCGTCATCATTGTTTGACCAAAAGGGGGGGGGGGGGTCCTACGACAGTCCTATCTTTATTTCTCCTTATTAACCTTGTGCCACATTTTCTTACCTATTTCATTCATTCACGCTAGGTTTATATATTGTACTTGGGTTTGTTTTCCGTAAGGGTAAGCTTTATTATGGCCGTTTTCCCTTCCTGTTGACATGACATTATTGACAAACAACGTGTTTATACTTTCCGCCATATCCTGTGTGTAATTTATAATGCGCATGTGTGTTACCTCACACTATGTGGCCCGGTTTGCGGCCCCATTAACGGTTATAATTACCGTGGGAACTTCCGGAGTATCCAACCAATCGGTGTCGTTTGACCCACATCCAGATGTGGGCCCTGAGTATATAAAGACCTGGGGCCGGTAACTAGAAAGTCCTCTTAAAGCTCTCTTAAAGCCTGCTTAAGTACTGTCGTAAGTGAGAGCAAAGATTATCTTAAGTCAGTAACAAGAAGCGTACTTAATGTACACTTAGAATAATCTTAACGTCATCTTAAGTGTAACTAAGATATTCGTACGATGTTCCCTACCTTACCATGTTACGGACGTACCGGTATTGATTTCTTGAAAATGAATTAGAAACTTCTCTTTAAAGATCACCAATGCGTTTATCTTTAAATGAACACGGCATTGTAATTGAATGTTGTTTATGGTAACAGGTCAAAACGCCCCCACTACCAAAACGCTCTCACTTTTTACCAAAACCCCCACTTTTCCAAAATAAATCATTATAAAAAATATTTTATGTGATTCAAATGTTTATTAATGTCTTCCCGCAATTTGTTTTTGTTCGTATATTTTGTTTTTGTTTTATTATATTTTTATTAATCTATTTATTAAAATTATTAATTTAATTAATGAAGATTGATTTTCATTAAATTTATATGTTTCATTAATTATTACAATAATTATATGCCTTTATCCGTGCCGACGGTCTTTTATTAGCTTAATAACGGTAGGAAAGTAAAAACACACAAAAGCCAAGGTATTAAAAAAAAACCAAACAGACACAGAATTTTTATTGGTTTGAAATCCATATACAAAGGATTGTTACCAAAACAACACATTAAATACAAAACAAAGTAACTAATCCAATCAAACTACATATACATGTTTGAAACGCATGCCTCGCTGGCGACATTGTGAACAACAAATGTACAAAGCCAACAAAAGAATTTTGAGAAGTCTAAGCTTTGATAACAATGGCTTGATGTGACCTTATGGCTTAATATTTAGTGAATACTGCATTTAAAAAAAAAAAATTTTGTCACGTAAATTAGGTCCTGTAAATTAGAATTCTTATATTTTGGGTTAACTTTTCAGGTGAATTTGAAGTTATTTAAATTTTACTAAATATTTTATGGGTTAAAAAGTACACATTTGGACCTCTTTTGTGTTATTTTGCATCCTATGTAACAATGCAATAGTACTTTAGACTTTAATAAGCATGTAACTAAAGGTCCCGTTGATTATAAATGTATCGACATTTCCTTCCCCCCTTTTACACAAACGTGTCTAATTTCTATTCACGTAGTCATTTCTGGTGTCTAGGAAGTTGGTATTCGTGAGAAAACTATTATTCCATGCAGAAAAAAAAGAAAGAAAAAGTAATTAACGGAGTAAACTAGTTGGTACTAGAGATGTCCTTTATTATCGGCGACAGCAATATATTGTCGCGGTTCTGTGAGAATGAGTCTATATTTTATTGTCACAAAAAATAAAGACAAATGAGCAAGACACAAGTAGTATACATATGAAGTTTGCTGCAAAAACTATAGATAACCATAACAGTACAAAACATATATTGCCTAGAATATAAGTCATTTTATATACTTATAAAAAACACAATTACCAGAGCGTATACATGTATATACATGCAAGTTCGTTGTCGTCTGATGCAAGATATTAAGCATGTATATACAATATATAAATTTACTGGACAAGTCTTGAATTACAAGACATCACACATGATACATGTACATGTATTTTCGTTTGAGTAGAAAAAATATATTAAATGTGCCGCTTTGGCAATAAAAAAGTGCAAAGAAAGGTGCTCGTCAACTGATGGAGCTTTTATCGGAATCAATGTCAGTAGTAGAGCATGTCCGTATAGACCCATTGCCCCAATGTTAAAATAATTTTTCCCTCCTGAATTCAGCCAGCCGTGACTAATGACGACTCTCACACCTGTCTACAATCGATAACAAATCCCAAACCCAATAAATTTTACATAATTTCGTGTTAATTACTAATAATCCCCGTTAATTAAACCTCATTAATTTATTATCTAAATATTAAATATGGGTTTTTATATCTGAAGTATCTATATTTAACGCTTAATTTCTGATGAAGATCCTGTTTGTAAATCAATACATTGTAGGAAGTAATTAACTTGTATTTCGTTTACACACATGTATAGTGCCCTCTGATGAACTCTGTAGGTGATTTAAATGTCAAAATCGATACAATCTTTATTCAATTGATTTCAACCAGACTCCATGTGAAAAAAATCTATATGTTTGTATACGTGCGCTGTTCATATTCTTTCGAAATATTAATTATAGAAAACTTTATGTTGAAGTAGCTGATGAGGTATTATACCAAATGTTACTGGGAAAAAAACTTCGTGTACGGTTCCTCTGTTTCGGTCTGGTGGTGTAATGATGACCATACGGTGGAGGAGGAGTATAATCGTAGCCTGTTTGTTTCGGAGGAGGAGGAGGGATAAATGTCTGCTATTAAAGTGGCTCATCTGGTAAATCTTATTTTACACTATGTCGTAAAACACGTCTTTCCTCTTTTGGACTAGAGATTGTAATGCTCACCCCACCCGAGTTCACCCCAGGTTATTAGTGGGGTTAGTGTTAATCAATCTGTAGTTTTCTGTGTTTACTTTTGGCCATTGTCTGTCCCTTTGGTATCTTCTTAATATATTTGACGTGGGCGTATGTAAAACAAACAAGTATTCGTTTCTAACTTTTATTTATAAGTCGGAACCAATTGTTCTTCGATCGCTGGGATGATCTGTTACAGGAGACCCTCTTTGAATCCGTACGGTCGCGTGCTGTAGTCCGGCATGATGACTCTTTTGTCGAAGACTATCCTGTAGTCTTTGTCTTGGTGTACGGTAAGTAATCTCTTGTGGTCTCTGGTGATCTTGAAGTCGTCCCTCACGGTCTTGACGTCATCTCTGTTGTTAACGACCATGTCCTTGATCGTATCAAAGTTAATATTTAGGGCGTTCTTATAGTTCAGAGTGATGCCTCTCACTTTACACATGGTCGTATGTCCATCCTTATCGGGTCTGGCAATCTTGTAAGCATAGTTCTTCGGTCCACCGGTGACAAACTCTATTATTCTGTTGTCTGGTACTTCATCGGTGAGATCTCCTAGGTAGTCACCGAGTTCTGGTGTCCACTCGCTTGGTCTAGAGGTATAGACGACTGAGTCTGTATCGGCGTATAAGGCACGGGCTCCTAATTGTTCCAAATAACTGTACAACTTTAAACGGGCTTGAGTGGTGGTATAGGCTGCTATGACTACGTTGGTTCTCCCGGATTCTTCGACGAACTCTTCTTTGTATTGATATCTCATTTCCACCATCTCGTCGCTGACAAAATTTATACCCATCACGAGAATCTGGTCGCTGATCAACATGTCGAAATATTCGGCAGGGTCGGATATGTATTTTATCCGAGGCATGTTGGATCTCTGTCCGAATTTCCCCCAAAAACTGTTTAACATGAGCTTAGCTAACGAACGGAGGCCTGGATTTTTTTCTATTTTGGAATAGTCCAGTAAAATGCCTTCTTTTTCAAAATAATCTTGGATATATTTATGTCTATGTTCTTCAGTGGTACACCAACTAGGCCATTCACTGGCTTCTTGTTTCATTTTCAAAAAAGTGTTGATATATTCGGTAAAGAGTCCTCCATTTTTCGTTTTCGGATCGTACTGTTCCGTTTCATCGAAATGCCACACTTCGTAGATGCGCTGAACTACATATCCTTTCTCCAATGCTTTCTTCAATTCGTCCGTGACCCATGTTCCCGTAAATGATCTTTCCTCGTCGTTATGTTGACACGGTGTCAGTTGATGGTTTTCACTACATGTTCTACACAGAGTAAACAGTAATTTCTTGTTCATTTTTACTGGTAATACGGGTATGTAGAGTCCTCTTGGTGGCAGTACTTTGCATTTGATGAGTCCGTCGTACTGCTGTATATCGGTAAAACCCTCGGTGGTGATCTCGGGGTGTCCGATGGGTATCTTTCCGGTCTTATTGATATAGGGATACAAGGAGGTTACATCGACGTACGATATATCCTGGTCTTTTTGAAACAATGTAAAAGCTTCGGTGCGTCCTCCGTAAAAAGAATCTCGGGGTTCTAAGGGATTAGTCATCTCGGATTGTTGGACAAAGTGTCGTAAAGTGTCGTTTTCCTTCACCTCTCTATCGAACTCGCATTCCCATTTTCCAACGTAGATATACCCTTGGTCTTCTAGGTATCGTTTCTTCTCCATGGTACGTTGGTATAGATCACCCATAGTCATACCATTGACCGGGTTGACGGTGCTGGCATCGTAACAGTGTAAACATCCGTGCCAGAACTTTCCATTAAATTCCAGAACGTACTTCTCTCCGCTCTCGTTTTCGTAATATCCATCCACTTTATAGGGTCCAATTTCCCTTCCACCACCGTTTCTAGCATGTTGTATGTGGACTCCTTCAGTTGCCGATAAGTATTTGATCCATTGCATGGCTTTGGTGGAATGTTTTTCTTCGGGACGGTATCCTTGAGCTGGAATGATGCCTATGGTATTGGGTCGGAGAAATTTCGCTCTAAAGACCAAATTGCAAGCCGAGGCTATCGTGATGCACTGTTGGAATGGATCGATGCCTCCGT
>MJUT01019360.1:500449-510477 GCA_002080005.1 Gigantidas platifrons | reverse complement strand
TGTGATCGAAATATTTATTTTCGGTACTTTCAGGATGAAATTATTTATTTTTTATATAGGCCAAGTCAAATTATTTATTTTCATATTTGTGGTATTTTTGATCCTGGATTGGAGTAAATCTGAGGGATTAAAATATTTTGTTTCTCAATTTTCCAGATCAAAATATTTATTTTCAACATACTCCAAGTCAAAACAAAACGAAACACATTATGGAAATATCACACATTAACGTAAACATATATCACAAAACTGCAACAAGTCAACAAAATAGTGATTAAGATGTTGAATAAACACGAAAATTAGAGGAAGGAATCAAGAAACGTCGTTATAGATAGAAATTTCACGAAAAAAAACATACGAAAAAAAAAAACGAGCAATTACCGGTAATGAATAATACGTTAAATCTATTGGGTGACTTAGGGATCACAACATATCCGAAAACATGTTTTAAACAGTTTAGAAACAATTTTTGAATATCATATGAAAATAAAAGGGGCAGATAACCAGGGAAAGGGAGAGACGCGCACGTCGTAGAGAACATCCCCAACTGGGGAAGTACTATGGGTGATGACGTCACCTTCGGTGAAAAGGCCCCACTAGGGCGGATATTGCACAACTTTCGGTTGCGCACGCGATCACTTCCAGTAGTACGTCCGCAAATGTTGTTTGAACCGTCCCCATATACTAATCTTTCAACACTGGGTTAATCAATATTATTATACCTCACATAATAAAGAATCAATTCTATTGGTTAAAAGATAATCACATGACATAAAATAATCTGGATTGTTTGCTTCTAATCGCCACCAACGTGAATAACCTCAAGAATTACACACGTCCATTGAATAACCCTATTATTCAACGCTGAATAACCTCAAGAATTACACACGTCCATTGAATAACCCTATTATTCAACGGTGAATAACCTCAAGAATTACACACGTCCATTGAATAACCCTATTATTCAACGGTGTAAAAACATGGAATAATACTTCATCAATTCAAATATTAAACAGTATATTTCAACTGTTTTTTCGGTATAATAAAACAGTTACGGCCCTCTGAATCGGTGAATATCCAAAATTGTCAACCCCACTAGGGATATTGCCCTCAGGCTAAACCCCTCGTGGAAATAACCCTAGTGGGGTTGACAATTTTGGATATTCACCTCTTCCGAGGGCCATAATTGTACAATGTTCATTAGGCCACTCCAAATTGATTACTTGTTCTTCGGATTTTTTCATTAAAAAAATGGAGCGGGCGAGCGAAATTTTTTTAATTATTTTTTTTTCTGAAAATTGAATTTTTGGAGGTGCTAAAATCTTGAACAAGCGAGCGACACTTTTAAAAAAAAATTTAATCATTTTTCCCCTCATTTTTGTGTTTTTAAATGAGAATTCAAGATAATTTTATAAGCGGGCGACTTTTTTTTATTTTAAATTGTTTAAAAATCATGAAACATGTAGAGGGAATGTTGAAGAAATGGTGAGGAAACATTTTTTGTTGAAATTTTCAATCTGAATTTTAAGGTGCGAGCGGGACCGAAGAACAAGTATTTAATTTGGAGTGGCTTATTATACTTTACTAGAAAACCAAGCAAGAAATAATTAAGATATGTTAAAGTTTTATTCCATGGAACAAGAAATAACTCATTATTCCCGCGGCAAACTGCACGTAGGTCAAATAACTGTGAGGGAATCTGCACGTAGCACAAAATAACTGTTTGAAATTGGCGCGCCTTTGCACGTCGAACCAATAACTAGTTATATCCCTCATATTAGTTCAGTATAATAATACAGTTATGGCCTTCTGAACTCGTGAAAATAACCCTTTCTTAATTTAATAATTATGGATATTAACTTCTCATGAAGGCCATAATTGTATATTATCAAAATTCAGTATGTATTTCCAATATAGATATTGTACTGAATAAAATAACTATTTTTATAAAATCGTCAGAAAAAAAGAATATTTACTTTCTATGTACATTTGATGAACTTAGATAATTCAGTATAATAAAACACCTATTTATTGGTAATTCGCATAATTGCAAGTTTATTGTGATCCTCGACCCTCACCATTTCCCTCGGCTTTCTCCTCGGGAAATAGAACAATACATTTGCCATTATCCTCATTAGCAGTCAAGGAAAACCGAAATAATTCGACACACGGGGGAGATTGATATTAGTGTTTTCAGATCAATATCATCACCGTGTTCATATACTTGGTTTATTATGTTAGAACATCATGTACTAAATTTCACTGATCTTGTGATCCTGTAATGAACGATTGCCGATGTTTTTTGTTTTGAATGCATTGTGTCTTATAAAAAAAGTTTTTAAATGAAAAAAATATCGCATTTCTATGAGAAAAATATAGCATTAATATTTTTTTCATAATAAAAAAGCATCGCTTTTCTATGAGAAAAATATCGCATTCATATAAGAAATTATAGCATAATCATTTTATTAGACGTGATTATGGCATAGAGTGCAATCAATCACAATTAATGTGCATCCTGCAGTCTTTGCTACATGATTGTGATATTATTTGTACACCTAAAAAAATGTAGATAGTGCAAATAGGTATCATTTATTGCATATGCCTATTTTATGGCACAAATATAACATACTTGGAATAAGATGTGCACATTGCATAGAAAGTTATACAGACGTCTGTCCTGGTAAATATGCTTGTGTTTAGAAAAAGAAATCTGCCTTTCTTCATACAAATGTCAAAATTCGTCTTAGATTTTCCCACAATGCATCTCGTTTACAACAGAAAATATCGCTGATATCACTATATTATTACGACGTGTCCTATAGTTCGAGTAAAATGTTAAAATAAATCGACTGAAATAACTGGTGTGAATATAAAGACATTCTTTATGGTGCGTGACTATTTTTACATGACAAAGTATGCAAAAGCTTCTCAATGAATAAGTATATGGTAATTTTCAAATAGATAAATGGGAGTTTCCTATATTAATTAAACTTAAAGAGTATACATGTATTACCTGTCTAACGTCAGGGTCGTCTTAACGGCATTATATCACCCCCCCCCCCCGGGAAAAAATGCATTGGGGCCCATACCTACACGTCCACTCACAGGAATAAATACGTAAATGGTCGATGAAATTAAACATACAAGTATTGTATTAGTACTTCCAACAAAATCAGTCTTTAAATATTAAAAGACATGCCGTACAAAACATACACAGATTTGCATTAAACCCATATGCTCATGGGCCCCCGGGCAACCGCCCAGCATGCACATGCGTTAAGACGATATTGTCTAACGTAAAATTCATACTTGAAGTATATGTTCCACTAATAAACATTCGATTTATTAGGTAACTGCAGTCTGTTTGATTTAGTGATTCCGTTTTCAAATCGTTAATTAGTTTTTCTATTTGCTACAGTAATATGATAATAGGTGTTACCTAACTTGGGACGAAGTCCAATAATTTTTTTAAACAATATATCGGGGACCAAACTCCGGACAGTTTTCGTATCCGCTACCGAACATGGTTCATAACCGGAAGTAGTAAATAAACTTTATTGTACTATAGCTTTAGTCTGCACATTTTGTTGTTCATGTGCGATGCTTTATTCACGAGAAAAGCCGTCATTAGTTTTATACATCATAAAAATTATAAACATTGTCGGTCATCTTTGTTTATGGTTGTCAAGGACTACTTCACGCTCTATCTCGCGATATTTTGAACAGGTTCCACTTCGCACGAGAGCTGCAACTTGATTTTTTTTTCTACATCCTTGTACCCGTTCTTGATTTTATTTAAACAATATGTCGTTTTTAGTACTTTGATACTCGTGCCCCTACAAGAGCAATTTTTTACTGCATCGAATTTTTTGCAGAAACCCACTGTAGCTGTACATGTATTGCTTCCGGTATGTCATTTCCGGTGCATGAAAATTTAGTCATTAGTATATAGAAAACAAATTGCTATTTCTACCATAGTTGGAACTTCGTCCCATAATATTTGTTATAAAAATAAAGTTTAAAAAAATATATATATATGATATTTGTTTAAAGATATAAAATCTAAAAAGATGGAACTAAGTGGCAAACTTCGTTTCCTCATACTTTATAAAAATTGTTGTTAGAAAATATGAAAAAAAATGAGTTAAATCTAGGTGTAAAATAAAGCATAAACAGGAAAATACAGTTGGTTATTGTAGTTAATTATATGAAATTATGTGGTATATATTTGCATTTAGTAAATAATAAATTATTATTAAAGTTTGATAATAATAAAAAAAAAAAAAACATTTTTATGATATAAACATTTTAAATTATACTCGGTTGTGGACATTACTTTTCTGTGTGTTTTTCTTTCAGTTCTTCAGTTGTGTTAAATGTGGATAAGGGTCCGTAGTGGCCGTGGTCGTATAGTAGTTGGATTTACAACTAGTTCGAATCTCGATCAGGGCAAGGTGTAAAACATTGTGTGATAAAGTTTTCAGTGACTTACGACAGGTCGGTGGTTTTCTCCGCGTCCTCCGGTTTCCTCCACCAATAAAATTGACCGCCACGATATATCTGAAATATTGTTGAAAGTGGCGTTAAACACCGCCAAACAAACAAACAAACAAACAAACAAACAAACATAAATGTGGATAAATAAATGAGTTCGGAAACTACATCATGGTGAAAAAAAAAAAAAAGTAGTAGGCTCGCTTCCCGTATTAACACAATGAACATACATGTACATGTACGACGTTATTTTCAAATATCATAAGTCATTAACTAAAACAAAAATCGTACGAATCAACGGAGACAATAGTGGAGTTCAACAAAGTGTGACGGAATCTTTGTAGTATATTCGTCATTTAGATATATTTTTTCCCATTTTTATACAAATTGACGGTTAACTCGTAACTTGTATATGGTACAAGCTATTTAACTAATAACATTCTGTTGGATTACGGAAAGTTACACCATGATTTTATTTATAAGCCCATTTGGGCTGGGCCATAGTGAGTTTGAAAATAACACTGTGGTATATTTACCGAAAACCAACAGAATGCTATTACACTTAAAAAAGAACTTTAACAAGTACTATCTTTAAAAAAGATGCACGACGTAGTACAAATATTACATTCTTATATGAACAGTATTTCACTGAAATAACCTTTTTAAACATATTGGTTTTATAGGATTTGATAAGACATGTAAAACCTTTCATCCTACTTAATGTGCAAGAATCGTTAATATTTAGTAACAGCGTCCATTTTGGTCCTAGGACGGGACTACCAGACAACATTTTTAAAGGGGATCGATTATTAATGGATTATTTTAGCAAAGCTTATATCCAATTGGCCCAGTAGTTTCAGAGGAAAACAAATAAGATTTCATCCCCCTTTTCTATTTTTAGCAACAGTGGCCATGTTGGTTGGATGTCTAAATTGCCAGACACAATTTTAAAAGGGTGTCATGTAAGGACTATTTAAGCAAAGTTTAGTTCCAATTGGCCCAGTAGTATCAGAGATGAAGAGTTTTAAAATTTCATCCCCTTTTTTATTTTTAGTAACAGCGACCATGTTGGTTGGAGGTCGGGACTTCCGGACACAATTTTGGAAGGGGATCACCCACAGACCATTTCACCAAAGTTTGGTCTTAAGTGGCCAAGTGGCTTCAGAGAGAGGAGAATATCTTTTAGTAATAGTGGACAGATGGACGAAGGACGCAAAGTGATGACAAAATCTCAAAGAATTTATGGCTTCAACAAAAATTTCTTAATATAATATAATATAATAGATGATTTTAATTTAATTTTAAATTTGATATCTCCAGTCGCTCACCCACAGATTACATAATACATTGACAATAAAACTTTACGACATATAATACTTTGGTTATTTAAGATAATACCCCTAAAATTTAAAGTTTAATACAGATATACCATTAAAAGTAATCATATTATCAGTTATACTCGAACTCCCTTTGTCTGTGTGGGGCGTAGGACGACGGACGCAACCAACCAGCAAACTACTAAATTACTTGCTTATTACAAATTCAAATTCAAATTCAAATTCAAAATTTTATTGTCATTAAACAATACAGTTTGTGACAATTATAAACATGAACAGACAGGTAACAAAGAGAACATACAATTACAAGTGCTTTAAATCCGACTTGCTTATTATAAAGTGCTTTAAATCCGACTTGCTTATTACAAGTCAGTTATTTTCCTACTCATTTGTATCTGGGCCACGGTTCCCTTATTATAGGGAAAATTATTGTGTAAATTATGTGAATTGATTTGATTTGATTTTTGGTGTTTAACGCCACTTTCAAAAATATTTCAGCTATATCATGACGACCAGGTTTAGTGGTGGAGGAAGCCGGAGAGAACCACCGACCATGGGTAAGCAACTGGTAAACTTTATCACTTGCGGCTGCGAGTCGAGTGCACCCTTTTTGTAATTTACAAAGCCGGGAGCGAACCCACGCCGTACTGGTGATAGGCTTGTATGAGTTGTTAGATCCAGCGACCTAACTCATTGAGCCACCCGGTCCCCTATGTGAATTTGGAAAAGATGGGAAGAACAATACATTTATTAGTTTGAAGGTCCAGTAATAGAATAACAATCATACTATACCAAGGTTAATGCCAACGGTAACAAATCTTGTGATGAGGAAGAATGACCACAAAACATTCCACAAAACTTACATAAATACCCTTGGTGTAACACACTGTCATATAGCCATGGGTATTTTTGTTCATTTTTCATTGAACTGAACACCCTGGCATCTGGTACCATGACCTCTGACGCACAACTGTCCGAATCAGAGTGACAGTCAGATTGCGAATATCAACATCACCACTATTTGCACTATTTACATGTTGTTGGATGTAATTTGAAGCTAGCTGTGTTAGGTAATAAAGAATTTGAATTTGTTGTTTTTGGAGTGACACTGGCAGTGGTAACAAGGTGTCCAGCTTCTGGGCATGGTGTATCAGTACTGAAAACCGGTAGGGTTGACTTCACCTAATCCCACTTTTTTTTTTTTAATTCATTAAAGAAATCTAAAATTTCAAGTGAGAATAGCTGTAATTATTGCATAAACAATATGCAAACATTGGGGCTTAGGGTGTATAAACAAAAACTCATTAACTTCAGGTAAACCTTGATTAGAGAATGGAGAACTAATATATAATAATCTATCATTTTTATTCTAATAAAAAAAACAAAAAAAAACATAAAGATACAAACACGAATAAGTGATATCTCTATCAATACATTTATATTTCAACATCCATACAACTTATTATTTATTTTTTAAACTACATTTTTTGTACATGAAATAATAAACAAACAAGCTTACGTTTGTTACTATCCATTTTGTAATGAAATTCTTGTGATTGATGTATTTTTTCAAAGGTACAAATATGTTTTAAAAGATATTTTACTATTGATGTCATACTTAATTTCACTCCATATGAAAAAAATGTTTCATTCCAATTTCTAATTTTTATTAATAACACTTGTAACTTCACTCAAATAATATTTCCCCCTTTTTTGCAATATTTGACAGCTAAATCACATGTAATAATTAATTAGATACTAATTGCAACAACACAACAAAAAACGGGGATGATCAAAATAGCGACATTTTCGGTATTTTCAAAATAGCGACGTATCAAAACAGCGATAAAAGATATATCAAAACAGCGACATTTACCTGTATTTAATAATACTTTAATAATATATAAAATGGCTCATAACTTTATGCAGCCATTGCCGCCATGTATACCATCCAATCAGCACAAAATAAGGAATTTTTGTAGAGGGTAGAGGGTATCCTAGTCATCATTCCTATAAATTCGTTTCAGTAGTTTCAGAGGAGAAGATGAAAATGTGAAAAGTTACCGACGGATGACGATGACGACGACGGCAACGGTGAGACATGTGAGCTTAAATATCTATTGCCCCCTACTCACCAACGGGGAGGTGGAAGTAGGATGTTGAGCAGGATGAATAAAAGTAGCAGTAGCTAAAATAAACTTTATTAAATTGTTCCATGTTTTAAAACTTTTAAAATCATCGCAATAAGTATAGTAGAATTCTACAAGTTTATAACTGTTTGACAAATTCTAGTCGTGATATTTATTTATTTATTTATTTTGTTTAATTTTCTCTATCATATCCTCTTTCACCTGTAAAAATCGATTTAACTTAATGTCGCTATTTTGATGTATAATTTTCAAATAGGTAATTAAAATTGTCGCCGTTTTGATCTATGGGTAATGTCGCTATTTTGATGTTGCTATTTCGATATGTTGCTATTCTGATATAGCCCCCAAAAAATAGCATATAAATTGCAACAACATCTATCAATGGAATACCTGGAATAGATATATTTTTTTAATGGGATTAGATAGAAGACAGCATCGGTACTGCCGCAGTAGTGGGTCAGACTCACGTAAATCAAAGCACAAACTACTTCATTCAACCTCATTTTTCTCCTGAGGGAAGTACAAACTTTTTAATCCAAAAGATTCAAGTTACATGTACTTGCTTCCATCATTACTTGTCAGTTTCTTAACAAATAATTTAGAATTATGCAACATCGTGACATTATTTATTTTTAACTTTAAAACAATAATTCACGTACATGTATTCCGCTTCATCAACTGCTTTCCGTTTTTAATTCCCAATGAATTGACAAAGTATTAAGCAACGTAAATCATATGACATATTTACTTTTTTTTTCCTTATTAAAATTTTATATTAAATTCATTTAAATAAACATTTATTGCCTTCGTTTTTCATGGTTTTTCATGGTTTTATCGCAGTCCGGTAAACAAATCAAGCGACCCAATATACGGTACTGGTTCCCGATATCTTCAATGTGTACGTGTAGCTAGTATTTCGCCTGGTTAATCAAAACAAATAGTAACCAGATCATTGTTCGACTTCATTTGGAAAAGCTTTTATTAACCATTTTTATGAATAATGTTATCACCAAGATATTGGGAATTTTCCCCCATGAAATTGGGGAAAAAAATCTTTTTTCTTATTGGGACTGTGGCCGATATTCGGTCCAAAAACGCAGTCAGAAAATCACTGCAAGTACTTTAGATCCGTTTTCCGAACTCTTACCAAATTTGTATTATTCTCCAATCAAAATGTTAGAAAATATTTTCATCTTTAAATTGTCAGCCAAAAGCGTCCATAGTTGCAAAAGTAGGAGGTTAAAAAGCGGTCGTAAACGACTACGTCGAAAAAAGGGTGGTAATCCTGCTCCTATGATATCAGCATTCACATCTTACAAATTATACACCTTATCATTTGATCATCGCTGTTGAGTGAGGTACATATTGTGGCTCCAATCACAGGGACTCGTTTCTCTGTTTACATGCTTATTTTCAATAACATTTCATTATTATTTCATCTCGTTTTCCTTTATTTAACTTGTTTGTATCCAATCTTATGTGGCAAATCCATACCATGAGCGCATGTGGGTCCAATCACCGGTCGGGACACACCACAACCTATAAATTTGTATTTGCTGCTTCTCAGCAAATCACACAGAATTAATGAATAGTTCGGAGTCAGGATGTTGTGTTCAAATGGGAGCGACATATCTTACAGTAGTTACTACTTGTTGATTGTTGTTTCAGTGAGCTAATAAATAAATATCAATTTCAAATTGAGCATATTAGTCTAGTACACTAATCAAAAACCGCATCGGTGACGTAATGGTTAGCGTGCTCGCATGGAGTGCGGTAGATCGTGGGTTCGAGCCCCGGCCGGGTCAAACTACAGACTATATACAATTGGTATTTGTTGCTTCTCCGCTAAGCACGCATCATTAAGGAGAAAGAGCAAAGACTGGTGGGCTCGGAATCAGGATAATGTGTCCGAGTGTCTACACCCGGACTGTTGTTTCAGTGAGCCAGCACTATAAAAATCCAACTCAGCGTGTTGGTCTAGAACAAAGCGGACCTCATCATCATCTCATTGAAAATTAACTTGTTCTCGCCATGATATACCTGA
>MJUT01019360.1:480373-491711 GCA_002080005.1 Gigantidas platifrons | reverse complement strand
CACGATGCCATCAAAATCTTACAACATTCTGATATCACCTAGGATTATGGTTTATTGTGATTATCACACACGATGCCATCACAAATAGAGTGCAACAGCATGGAACTTCAAAGCAATACATTACGAAAAGAAAGTTAAAACAGTGATGGTCAACGATTCCACCAATATCAACAAAACGAACAACCTCCTCTCGTATCAAATTATTGATAATATACAAGATCATGACATATGACTTTGGAAATGCATGTACTGGCACTTGACAGGCCTAAAAAAGTTGAGGGGCTAAACCCGTTAATGGGATCCCAACCGTCATCTATCCTGGGCAGAAACGAATCATTTCTTTAAAGACTCCGTAATAGACACGAATGGATATGTGTTACAATTAAAATAAATCAACAAAGTTTCTAAGATGTTGTGCCATGCCTTTACTACACGTTTAAATCCATTTTGATGTTAAATGGTATTCATGGCAGAAACCAACTGCATGTCTAGGCAAATAAAAGTAGATAGGCTGCCATCCAACTATTACACGTCTATTTTGAGACTGAACTGCATTCATGGCAGAAAACAACTGCATCTATGTTAATACAATTCAGGGCTTTCAATATTTTTAAGTATACCAGTACTTCACTATTTACAAGGCAGTACTTTTTCTTAAAACATAAACAATTTCATGAATATAAATCTTATACAACACTCTTTGAAATTATGAGGCACCAAATACCATTTTAAGTTGGTAAAAAGTACCTAGTACGACCCCTTATTGAAAGTCCTGAAAATTACAATAAAATCTTACCTTTTATGATTCATATAAGTCAACAATACTTGTCATAACCAACAGTCAACAATACTTGTCATAACCAACAGTCAACAATACTTGTCATAACCAACAGTCAACAATACTTGTCATAACCAACATTGTGACAGCCTTCATCCTGCATCAGAATTTTAACTTCTCTGTGTAGTGAGTGGATCGATGTTACTAAGCGGTAAAAAAAGGAGCATTATTTAAAAATTTATGAAAATCTCACATCACACACAATGTATCATATATACCTATATGCAATGTTACAATCCATATTTCTATCGCTCCCTCGATGACTGTTATTTATCATTAGCACTGATTTTATTAGGATAATTATCTGCATCAGTTGTTAAGCAATAAGTTAACATTCGAATAAACATATCGATCATGAAATTTGGGTGGATTTTGTTTGTTATTCCTCTGTAGTTAATACGTACTGAACATGAAATTTAAAATCGTCTTCGGATTTTTTTTCCTTGTTAAAATATTCCATAGCAATTTAATACGTATGTATTAATAAAACGACGGTTACTGGACGAAAGAGGAAGACGATATATTTTTATTTTACATTTTATATGATGGATATATTGATTTTATAGGCTGATCGTGTAAAAGCCGGATTTCCTATAAAATGATAAGCTGGAAAATGTTCACTGTATTAATCTCCAAGATATAAGTTATTAATGTCAATGTATGAAAACACGATTGTTTTTAAATTTCTAACAGAAATAATGGATTTAGTGTCAGATCAAAATATTAACATGAATTAATAAATAAATTAAAATGTTTCATTTGGTGGAATTCTGAAAATATTTAGAATAATTTTATTTTCCAAATCAGGTCCCCAAGCGGGGGCATTTATATTTAACAGTCATGATTGCATAACATATATAAAACAGTCATGACAGCAAAATCAGTACATATCAAGGACTAAACAATAAAATGACTTGTCAATTAATATTGACCAATGGTATGTGCAGCTATTTAAGACGTATCTAATATCGGTCTTTATTCTATTAAATTCAGTCAAAATGTTAACAAAAATAAAACATTCCGACCTCGGTTCAACATGGTAGTTTTGGTTCGGTTTATTGTGTTTAACGCCACTTTCAACAATATTTCAGTTATATCATGGCGGTTAGTTTTATTGGTTGAAGAAACTGGAGTAATCAGAGAAAACCACCGTCTTGTCGCAAGTCATTGACAAACTTTTTCACATAATGTTGTATTGAGTAAACGGCCTCGCCTGAGCAGAGCGGGATTCGAACTCACAATGTTGGTGGTGATAGGCACTGATTGCATAACCTAGGTAGTTATAAACCCAACTACCACACGATCACGACTGCGACTACCCCTTGTTTCATCTAGTGGACTTGAGTACATTTTAAGATGTATCGGTCTTTTATTAAATTTAAAAAAAAATCTAGACAAGGAAAAAAAAAAAAAAACCCCAAAGCATACCGACCTCGGTTCAACAGGGCACTCTTGATATTTATGGTATGATGGTCAAGATGGCGAGATGTAAATGTCAGTGACTTTCGGCAGGTCTGTGGTTTTCTCCGGGTTCGCCGGTTTCCTCCACCAATAAAACTGACCACCACGATATAACTGAAATATTGTTGATAGTGGAATTAAACAACCTAACCCTTGTGAAACAGTCCTTTATTTTTGAAATTATGTGTACAAAAGACGTAAAATATGACAAACCCTTTTAGAATACAAGATTTTTTTTTTAAACTAGGAATAAAATGGCTAACAATAGATTTAATGCAAGTCTGCAAAGGAAAGACAACTCGTATTTAAAACAAGAGCTATGAAAAACACGTACGTATAAATGAATAAATGAATGAATTGTTGCTGTGAATATTTTTTTCGGCATTATCTTGGCGAAAACCACAGGCTCTCGTGGCACGGAATTAACGCCCCTCCCTTTTTCAACTTTCTCTTTATAAATATGTTTATTTTCAAAAATATGTCTTCATTATTTCATCTCTTTTTCCTTAATTTAACTTGTTCGTGTTCTTATTCATACAGTCTTGTGGTAACATCAACTTACATGTGTTGACACTATTTATACTCTTATACCATGACGCTAAAAAGGGGGTGGTAATTGGTTGTCGCGAGCGACTGTGGAAAGCAAGCTAAGTTTTAATCCGATGATGATGATATCTGATATGTACGAGACCAAAACGGCGAGTTGGATTTATAGTGCTAATTATAGCTAGGTCACGGAAACAACAGTCCACAGGTAGACATGCCGGTCTATCCACTCCGACACTTTATCTAGGCTCTGAGTCAACCCAGTTTTTATACGCCCGTCTCGAGACGGGCCGTATTATGTGATTGGGTATGGCGGGCGGCGGGCGGGCGTCCACACAGCTTTCCGCGCGATAACTTTAGTTCTGTATATTGGATCTTTACCAAACTTGGCCACATGATTCCCCTGTGGAAGTGGAAGAGCCCTATTCATTTTGGGGTCATTAGGTCAAAGGTCAAGGTCACCGTTACTATAAATAGAATTTTTGACAACAGGATCGTTTCCGCACGATAACTTTAGTTCTGTATATTGGATCTTTACCAAACTTGGCCTCATGATTCCCCTATGGAAGGGGAAGAACCCTATTTATTTTGGGGTCATTAGGTCAAAGGTCAAGGTCACCATTACTATAAATATAATTTTTGACAACAGGATCGTTTTATATAGACGGGCGTATTTTGTAATGCACACATTTCTTGTTATTCATACTCCTGTATGCTGCGTACTTAGCGGAGAAGAATCAAATACGGTACCAATATTCCGTGAAAAGATTGGGTTTTATCTGAATGGGTATTAAAACCACGATCTAACGCACTACAGAAACGGTTGATAAAACATTGAAAAACACACGCTATTCCTCACTTCATTTCTTACGTTGAAAGTTATACCCTCTGTATAATTTAATTATATTTTCATCTTAGAATAAGTCTAAATTCCATCGGACCAATTATGAAAGGCAGAGCAGGCCTAGCAAAGAGATGTCTACACAGCTTTGGTCTACAAAATGCGAATGTAAATAAATATCAAAGGGAGAGAGAGAGAGAGAGAGAGAGAGAGAGAGAGAGAGAGAGTTAACAGTTACACACTGACATCTTCAGGGGTCGGACTTATATTCCGACCACACGGCGCTCCGACCGACCGATAGTCCGACAAATAACAGTGTCTATATAATCCATTAAATAATCAATTATAACCTGGGCCGTCCTGGTCGTATCGTATGTTAATTGAATTTACAACTACCTATCCAGTCAGTGTCTATCACCACTATTGTTGTGAGTTCGAATCCCACACCCCCTATTGCCCCTAATATTTGAATTTTAAATTAAAACATTTATTATGAAGATTTGTATAGACTACACACTTGTAAAGTCATTAAATTCAGAAGTAACTTTGTTATAAAATGGCAACAACAATAAATACATATATGTACATAAACACTAAAATGGGCCTTTAAGTTACTTTATAAGCAGTAATATAACTTCTATGGGCCTTTAAGTCACTTTATAAGCAGTAATATAACTTCTATTTATGTAAATGTGTTTCTTTCATTCAGTTCGTCATCATGTATTGTGTATTGTATTGTCTGCCTCTTGTAACAGTGCATACTGTTAGAGTGTAATCAAAGTCTAGTCTAGTCTAGGAATTGATTAATAATTTTATGTAAAACTTGAAATAAACAAGAATAAAATAAATATTTATAATGCATTTCTAATCTAAAATTATATCTCTGAAATCTAAAAATAAAAAATAAACAGATTTGCTAAACTCTATTTTATTTTAATCCAAAGTTATATAAGGACTTGTCTACAAAATAATACAATTATTTACTGTATTTAAGAAATAGTTGGAGAATATGGATTACAGATTAATGTTGCCCCTACCTATTGAAGGTTTAACATTTGTCAAATTTTAATATATATGATCAACAATATACAAACATGTATCGGGTGAATACACTTCAATATTTAGCTTCCAAAAATACTCATGAATCTTAATAAGGGAAATCCATATTTGTGTCATTTACAATGTAAAAATGTATACCTATACTTCCAATAGGCATTTCCATCTCAATATTTTCATCACATCCTCAAACCTCAAACATATACACACAAGTACAACTCCTAATTAAAATTTCCATTTGACTTGGGAGATACATAATTTGGTATGTGGTTTATGGTGCTTAATGCCACTTTCAACAATATTTCAGTTATATATCATGACAGTCAGTTTTACCGGTGGAGAAAGCCACTGGCCTGTTGCAAGTCACTGACAAACCTTATCACATAATGTTGTATCCAGTACACCTCGTCATGGACTGCGTACGAACTCACAACTTTAGTGGTGATAGACACTGATTGCACAGGTAGTTGTAAATCCAACCACATTATCTGATGAAAACCTAATAGAAACATCATACAGATTGAAAAGCCTATGATTCAATATGACAAATCAATCATGAAGTTGCATAATATCAGACATAGGAGGTTCAAGTTTTGGCGTGTAAAAAAAAGGGGGGGGGTGCAGTCAATGCCTATCAGTATCACCAATCGAGGGTTCAGTGCAAAAAGGTGCTATCTGCAATTTTGTGGAAAATTGAGTTGTTTATATTAATGAAAAAAGAAACAAATGTTTAATACTGTGTAAAAAAATCAAAGCTCTTGTTTTAACATAAATAATAGAATATTATAATGTATAGAGGGGCTATGTACAGACATCCAAAATATGGAGAGCAAAACGGTGCTATGTGCATCATCATTTGTGCAAAAATGTGCTATGTGGCACATAGCCCCTTTTTGTACCTCACATAACAATATAGACATTGATAAGAAAGTGCCATGTGGTAGCAATCAGTATCATATTTCTTCTCCAGTTAAAATTGAAAAGTGCATACTTTTTACAACACCGTTATCTGCTAAATGTGTATGAGGGAAGATCATGTTCAGCATTTAGTTTGCAAAATTAATGGTATTTAAAAACAAAGAAAACGTTATAATGTAAGTATTAATATTAATAGCTTTATTTATTTATAGTTAAATTGTACTCCCTTAGCACCAACTGCATGTTTAATTATTACCAATAACGATAAAAATATAGCTTGTAACACGCATCAATATTAATGAGGGTCTACAGGAGTGAGTTATTTTAAATAGGAAATAATGACAATATGTAATTATCATTGTAATTTCCATAGTATATAATATTACTTGGACACAAATTGTAAGTGTTTGGATATCTTGGTGTCGGTTTTATACATTTAGAAAACAAAATGGACAAAGTTAAGAAAATTTAATATAAAAGAATACAAAATCAAATAACCCTTCTCCATTTACACTAGTAATAAATTTATTGTGCTATCAATATAAAAATAAAACACAACTGTTACACTTATATCTTATAAAAGAATTTGTACCATGGAAAACATTATTTAAATTCAATTGACCATGAAGGATTGACATTTGTGTACACAGGTTCTGTATTATATGCACAGAAAGTCTCAATTATTGCTTACTTTATATTTTCAGATGGAGTCAAGTGACGACTGGGAACACTGGTCAGATGCTGACATTTTCAGCATTGAACTTCCACAAACTGACAATCAACCAAATGTGGACTGTGAAATGCTTCATGCCGACAGTAACCAACCAAATGTGGACTGTGAAATGCTACATGCCAACAGTAACCAAACAAATACAGACAACAAAACATCACAAATTGGTAACACTATTACAGTAACTATGGAAAAGTCACTAATAGAAGCCACATATGCTGATATTGATTCTGACACTCCTTTGATAGAGATAACGACAGATGTGGAGATTCTGAAAACTTACCGAAGGTCACGATTTAAGAAACTTGTAAAGAAGTACAGAACAGGGTTACGCAAAAAATTGCAAAGATCTACCTATTGGGAGAAAAAGAATATTATGAAAACTTCAGCCAACAGTAAAATAATTTCTTGCAGTACTAGAAATAGATATACTCTCCGCAAATTAAAGGCCAGCTAAGCGGGTTCAGTACCGAGATGCTTAATGCAGTGATGTCTCCGTTGATTCAGATGATGAATACAAAATCAACAAAGATGATGTCTATTCTTCTGATTCTGCATCAATAAGTGATGCAGATTCGATCAAACATATACGTTTAACCAAACCTCGAAAACGAATTAAACGTGTTAAAAATGCGAATAGGAAAAGAAATGGAAAGTCGATAAAGAACAAAGAAACATATAAACGGAAAAAAGTTTTATCACAACAGACACCCAAAAAAGGACCTTGGGTTTCACGCAAAATAAAACGTCCAACCACAAGTCTGTCTCCCAAAATAAAAGAGGCAATAAAAAGAAGCAGGATAGCAGAAACAGCACGTCAAACAGTGTTAGTATATCATACGACACGATTAGACAACCTTTTACTTAGCAATGGCCTTGAAAGAATAAAAATAAAACCAGATGGAAATTGTATTTTGAATGCCATTATAGAAAGTACTAGAGACCAGGAAACCACTGCAGAAGCATTAAGGATTAAGGTAGTTGAACACCTTAGAGTTGAAAAGGCTCATTATAGGAACTTCTTAAGCTATCTCGAAAATTTAACTGATGACGAAAAAGATAAACTGTATGATGAGTACCTCAGTGACTTGAGCCAAGATGGTCATTGGAACATCCAGCTAGCTGACTGCCTACCGTTAGCAGTAACAAATCTGTACAAAAGACAGCTTAGAGTTTATTCAAGTAGAATAGCAAATTCAGTATATGATATAGTACCAGACTTGTCCGAAAATATGCCTGCTGTGGAGCCAATCAAAGTAGCACTGTTTTCGGCCTTTGGACAAGAACACTATGACGCTGTTAAACCAATTGAACATGAGCAAAATACACCGTCAAGTAAGGAAAGCACACTGTCACCACAAGACTATCGTACTCCGAAAACTGCACACCATCGAAACATCATAGTTACACCAAGAAAAAGAACACAATACAAGAGTCCAGTAAAGAAACAGTTGTTCCGTAAGAAGTCCAAACATCCGGAAAACTGGACACGAAACAAACGTAAGTTTCAACGACTTGATGGAAAAGCCTATGTAGGACAGACAGGTACAAACCAAAAGGAAAGAAATATGAAATACAGGAATTGCGATAAATGTAGATTTAATGTTCTGAAAAGGTATCAAATGATGACGCCACTGCCATATTTGCCACCTACTGGTCCTTAGGCTCGTATGAAAAACAAAGAAACTTTGTTGTACAACTGAAGGTCAAGCGAGGTGTTACGAACAGGAAATCCAATTCTAATATTTTTTTCTTAACAGTGAATGAAACAAAAGAGAGAGTTTGTAAGCAGTTTTTTCTTGGAGTGTTGGACATAAGCAAGAAAACTGTTGACTTTGCCTTAAGAAAAAAGGTGCATGGTGTATTTACCGGGAAAGACGAACGGGGAAAGGCCCCTGCATTCAACAGAACACCTGATATTGATCGGAATTTTATCAAGAATCACGTAGAATCCTTTCCAACAGTCTCATCCCACTATACAAGAAAAGATTCAAAAAGAAAATATTTAAGTGCAAACTTGTCTGTGAGAAAAATGCACCACCTTTATGAAGTTAAATGCAAGAAGCATGGGCGAAAGTCATGCAGACTTAACGTTTATCGAGACATTTTTTGCAATGAATACAACTTGTCCTTCCACAAGCCCAAGAAGGACCAATGCTTGCTGTGTAATGTATATAATGAAAAGAAACTGAGAGGGGAAACAACTGAACAAGATGAAAAAGAATACAGTGACCATCAAGCAAACAAACAGTCATCAAGAGATGAAAAGACAAAAGACAAGACAAGAACAAAAACTGTCAAAACATTTGTAGCCGCAACATTTTACCTGGAAGCAGTTTTGCCTACCCCGTGCTCAAACGTTGGCGATGTATATTATAAAAGATGTCTCTCCACATACAATCTATCGTTCTATTCTCTTGGAGATCAGAAAGGAACCTGCTATATTTGGGACGAAACAAATGGTGGCCGAGGAGCTAGTGATATTGGTTCTTGTATCTTATTAAACATAAACTCTATTGCTGAAAAAAATCCCAACGTGAAAGAGATAACCTTTTACTCAGATACCTGCGGGGGACAAAATAGAAATCAGTTTGTTGCATCCGCCTTCCTTTTTCCCTTACACCAGCATGATGGAATTGAAACAATCAACCACACATTTTTTGAAAGAGGTCATTCCGAAATGGAATCGGATTCCATACACTCAGCTGTAGAACATGCAAAGAAAAACACCAAAGTTTACCATCCCTCCCATTGGGATACTATTATATCTATGGCAAGGAAGAGAAACCCATATATTGTCATACCACTAAATTACAGAGATTTCTATGACTTGAAAGAACTCAGAAAAAATCTTTGTGATAACATGAAAATCACAACAGCGTCAAACAGGGTTAACTGGCTTAAGGTTAAGTGGATTAAAGTATGCAAGGACCACCCACACAGTGTGTTCTTCAACTACAGTTTTGAAAGCAGTGCTTTTATGGAGATTAATGTGCGGAAAGTAGTTTCCGAGGACGGAAAACCAAGATGAGAAACATTAAACTTTCACAATTATACGCATCAAAATTGCCAATATCTGAAGCTAAAAAGAATGATCTGTTGTCCCTGTGTCAGTCAGGAGTTATTCCGGACATTTACCATACTTATTATGACAACTTACCTACAAGCAAAGGGGTAAAGGACAAGTTAGCGGAACCAGACATCACAGAGGAAATCAATGAAAATGAACTGCACTAACATTGTGTTGCTAGACTGTATATAGCTTTTATATCCATTATCAGAAGCATAACTATATAGATGCTGTTCATAAAAATTACAAGTTTATTTTTCATGTCACAGAAGTAAAAAAAATACTGAAAAAACTTGCTTGCCTCTTATCAAATGTAAAAGATAAGGCAATCTTCGAAATTGAACATGACTTTTTGTGTTATTGGATGATCAATTTTCAATACTGTGAATGATAGATATAAATAAACAGCAAACAATCAATAGGTTTCAGTTAATATATGTATATTAACAACATCATATAATTGAATTACCTACCACATAGCCCGCTTTTGCTGTGCTATTTTTGCACTGAAGATTTAGTGCAAAAAGGTGCTATGTGCATTGACCTACTTTTAAGGCATATGGATCAAGCTTTTGAGTTCAAACTGCAGCATGTTGAAGATGTAGATATAGCCTTATAATAATAACAAAAACATTGGTTATAGATCCCATAGTTTATTTTTGCTGGGCAGTTTTACCCTTTAAAACGTTTTTTCTCAAAAGTACAAAATATGCACATAGCACCTTTATGCACTGAACCCTCGCAATACAGTTGTAGGTTCGAATCCAGATACAACATTCATTATGTGATAAAGTTTGTCAGTGACTTGCGACAGGTCGGTGGTTTTCTCCGGGTACACCTGTTTCCTCCACCAATAAAAATGACCGCCACGATAATATAACTGAAAAACTGTTGACATTGGCGTTAAATACCATACTCCTAACCCCCCTACATGCCCTTATACGTAATAGTAATACCTAATAGTAATGACCCTATGATCAATCTTGGACATGATTGTTTATTATGAAATACATTTAGATGTCAAACCAGTAATTCAACCAATCAGAGCTAAGAACATATACAAAAGTAGTCCTTTTTAAAGAAAAAGTTCCTTTCACTTTGTTGTATTGTGACAAATACTGAATGGAATGGAATAATTAAAATTGATAATTGAAGTTAAATATATAGACGCTGTGCACAGTATTGGCGCACTCTATGTAATGTACGTAATTTTCCTCGTAAAATGTATTATAATTTTGAAATAAATGCATACTGATAAGACATTTTGTATCTTATAGGACAGTGTTACATAATTATACCTTTTTAAATAATAATACAATTAGATTAAATTAAATCAAAACCCTTACAAAGTAATCTCCGGCAAAAAAATTGTGTGTAACTTGTAACATGGAAAACGAGGACTATCTAGTAATTTGAATCGGAAAATCTTATTTTTGTGCGGAAATTTGCGGAAATTGCAATGCGAAATTTCCGCACAATTCGCTATGACGTATTACTACGTTTTCGGCAGTTTTTTCAAATATGGCAGCCAGCGGATGAAGCGAAATGTTCCAAAGATGTTGTAACAAGACATTATTAAACGGAAAAATATATTCACAATGAATTCTTTGGTAAGAAAATTTAAATAATGTAGATACAATTTAAAAAAAAATCATATATTCAAAATGTGCTTTTAATAGCGTTTAAAAATAAAAAAAATATATGGTTTGAAAGTAAAATTTTCATGGAGAATTTTAACCTTTTGCTTGTCTAGTCCGTTTTGTTACCGTGTGCTAAATGCGCGTAAATGACAGGTTTTCTAAAATATGTCGCAAATTCGAACGTTAATGTAAATAAATTATGTATATTATTCTTTGAATAATATATTCTTTTCGAAAT
>MJUT01019360.1:271250-284656 GCA_002080005.1 Gigantidas platifrons | reverse complement strand
TTTAATTACAACACTATTTCATTCAGGTGTTCATTTTTTCCTGGTTGCGGTCCGTCTTCCGTAATTGAAATAGTCAAAGCGAAATACAACCGAATTGATATCAAAATTATAATAACCATTGCAATTCTTTTAAACTTCTATATCAGGTACATGATATTTAATTACAACACTATTTTATTCATGTGTTCATTTTTTCCTGGTTGCGGTCCTTCTTCCGTAATTGAAATAGTCAAAGTGAAATACAACCGAATTGATAACAAGAAAATGAGTTTAAAATTCGATTTGCTTTTTATTTTTTTATTGTGCTTTAAACAAAAGTAAGATAAAATTCACCAGATATTAGATATTACTTTTGGTTCGAGTCTATATAACATTTACAAAAACAAAGGTACCTTCAGGATATTGAAATAAAAGCTGCAAAACGTGCCTAAATTGTTTACGGGGTAAATTTCTATCACTGTTTAAAATTGTTTTAAATGCTATTTTATTACTAATTTCGTTTTTAGATTCTATTAAAGAAAATCATAATAAAATTCATAATATTGGTCACCTTTAATAGTAAACCTCTTTTCTACTGGTACCATTATATTTATATAACATATAAACAAGTGCATACAGATTAAGAAACCAGTCTTACAACAAGTCAATAGAGGGAAAACAAATTATTTTCAATGTAAATGTCAAAACTTTATACCAACACTATCAACAACGCTTTTTAAGCTTTCACTTTTTCAATGTATTCTTTCTCTTGTTTTTCATTTAGGGCCGCTGGTACCCATAAACTACTGTTATTGTAAGATCGGATTGATAAGAAAACGGACACGTAAAGAAGTTGAATTTGCTAAAAATAAAACACCGAAGAAAAGGGGGGGTGTCAATCCCCGAAGCGCCTTTGCCTTTTGAGTCCGTTTAACATTCACTATTCCATCAGATTGTGCCCAATATAGTATAGATTCAACACTACAATTGATTAATAAATTCGAATACCGGAATAAGAGGTATACCCGATATCCAGAAAAGATTTATTCTTATTTACTTTTCAAAAACAAAGACGGGGTTAAAGTGAATTATGCATCATTGTTAGACTGATTGTTTGGTACCATTTTTACTACCAGACAACAGGCACCTTTTGAGCTCCCCCCTTTTTAATGTGTTAGCTTAATTTTGATTATTAAATATTGATTTGACATTTCAACTTATTTTCACTTATCTTATTTGCTTTCACTCTTATCCATGCGATATAAGTGAACATAAGTTGAATGTTTCCCCCACTGAGTGTATTTATTTATTGAATTAAATCGCATAATTACCGTTTTAATCATATATTCATTAACACAAATTATTAACCAAGACGGAATTTCTTCGAATTCATTAAGCATGTGTATAGCATTATTGGTTAATATTTTTCTTTTAGGTTTATTCTTATAAATTATCATTTTAGTTGATATAAAACAGTGCCGGAGTATTTCTGTTTCTTGCCATCTTTGAAATTATATATCTTAAATTTATACGACACTTTACAACACTGATAAACAATAGCAATACCACTTCTTGGTCAATCTTGTTATCATAAAGCTTAATGAGAAGAAGGGAAGTTGCTATGGAAACTTCGCCTGCTGTTGCGATACAGGTCATTAACTAATCTGTTTCAATGATTTA
The DNA here is from genome assembly GCA_002080005.1 of Gigantidas platifrons. Classification (NCBI taxonomy): domain Eukaryota; kingdom Metazoa; phylum Mollusca; class Bivalvia; order Mytilida; family Modiolidae; genus Gigantidas; species Gigantidas platifrons. The sequence continues at coordinate 282,997 of MJUT01019360.1, read as the reverse complement.
ACTACTAATGAGTGCCATAGGGGGTCGACCGGAATTTTTGGCTGGGATTTCTTGGCATGGTAAAAGAAAGAAAAAAACAGCAGACCCTTATCCCCTTACATTACTTACTTACTTATAATTGTCCCCGACGCTTCGTCGAAGGGGACTATAGAAATGGGTGTCGTCCGTCCGTCCGTCCGTCCGTGTGCTTGATTTCCAGATGATAACTTGTGAATGAAAAGTCAGATTGAAGCTAGGTGTGGTATGTAAGTGTATCTTATGAATAACTAGGTCAAGTTCGATAATAACAATTTTTCGACTATTTTTACTAGTGTTATGCCCCATTTGATACCTCAAAATTGCTAAATATTTGGTTTCCAGATGATAACTTGGGAACAAATAGTCAGATTGAAACTAGGTTTGGTATGTAAGTGTATCTCATGAATATCTAGGTCAAGTTCGATAGCGATCGTTTTTCGACAAATCTTACCAGAGTTACATCCCTTTTTATACTTCGTCCGTGTGTCCTGAATTGGTTTCCAGGTGATAACTTGTGAATGAAAAGTCACATTGAAGCTAGGTGTGGCATATAAGTGTATCTTATGAATATCTAGGTCAAGTTCGATATTGACAATTTTTCGAAAATTTTTACTAGAGTTGTGCCCCTTTTTATACCTCAAAATTGCCAAATATTTGGTTTCCACATGATAACTTGGGAATAAATAGTCAGATTGAAACTAGGTTTGGTATTTAAGTGTATCTCATGAATATCTAGGTCAAGTTCCATAGCAATCGTTTTTCGACAAATCTTACCAGAGTTACATCCCTTTTTATACTTCGTCCGTGTGTCCTGAATTGGTTTCCAGATGGTAACTTGTGAATGAAATGTCAGATTGAAGCTAGGTGTGGCATGTAAGTGTATCTTATGAATATCTAGGTCAAGTTCGATAATGACAATTTTTCAACAATTTTTACTAGAGTTATGCCCTTTTTTATAACTGAAAATTGCCAAATATTTGGTTTCCAGATGACAACTTGGGAACAAATAGTCAGATTGAAACTAGGTTTGGTATGTACGTGTATCTCATGAATATTTAGGTCAAGTTTGATAGCGATCATTTTTCGACAAATCTTACCAGAGTTACGTCCCTTTTTATACTTCAAAATTGCTAATTTTTTGGTTTCCAAATTATAACTTGTGAACAAAAAGTCAGATTGAAACTTGGTTTGGTATGTAAGTATAACTCATGAATATCTAGGTCAAGTTCGATAATGATTATTTTTCAACAAATCTAACCAGAGTTACTCCCCTTTCAGAATTATTTAAGTCAGGTGAGTGATACAAGCTCACCTGAACCTCTAGTTTACAGTAGTTTCAAAATTTAATTTTACCATATAACCTTGGCGTCGGGGGACCAGTGGACAACGGTCTTTTATTAGTCCTTGCTATGCCCCATGGCACTTAGGACAAGGACATTTTATGTTTTTTTCTTGGCCTTGTTTCCGATTATGCATTTTAATTTTTTTTATTTTTACCTCAGTGAGCTTTTGCCATCACTTGGCGTCCGTCGTCTGTCGTCCGTTAACTTTTCACATTTTAATATTCTCCTCTGAAGCAGAGGTGGCGAAATTCGTCGGACCGTCGGACAAGTCCGACGTTTTTTGTTGCTGGTCCGACTAAAATCGTATTTTTTCCGGACCAGATGTCCGACATCGATTTCGGAGTTTACTTTTTTACACATGAGCGGAAGTGACTCATTAAAAATAATTTCCGGTTTGAAAAAAAGAAACATGCTTTGAATGATGGAAAATGTGTTGGGAAAAGCTCTAAAACGTAAAATATCGGCAGAGGTAATAAGAAATCCTCAAAGTAACTACGAAGCCTAAAAGAAAAGACCTTGAAGCTTAACCTATCATGGCAAAAAGATCGACGCTACCGGATGTGCCATCCCATAACCAAAACGGACCATAACAAAACCTGAATATTGAAATAAAAAATTAGTTTGTTTAGTGTGTTTTAACTATAAACATATGTTCGTTTGCACATAAATTTGCACAAAAAAATAGAACAATTGCAAGCACATTTTTATATATTTAGTATGTTGGGAAGATCTTTCTTTTCCTTCATGACAGATACAAATGTACCTCTGGGCTCTGGTGATGAGTAGGAAGCCATTTACATTCGTTTTTCAGAGTAGAGATAATTGAAAGATTTCTGGGAATAGGAACACCAAACAGTACTTGTTCAATAAAATAAATAAAAGTCATTGGTTAGATTTTGATTTGTGTTGCTTAACGCCACTTTCAGCAATATTTCAGCTATAGCATGGCGACCAATTTTAGTGGTGGAAGAAGCCGGAGAGGACCATGGGCAAGCAACTGGTAAACTTTATCACTTGCGGCTGCGAGTCGAGTGCAACCTTTTTTGTAATTTATAAAGCTGGATTGATGATAGGCTTGTACGAGTTGTTAGGTAATCCAACTACCTAACTCATTGAGCCACCATGGCCACATTGGTTAGAAATAGCCTTTATTCAATCAGTTTTGATCAAGTATTGATTTTTGCAGACAAATTATCCGGTCCGACAAACTTGAGTTCAGTCAAACACAAGATTTCAGCTTGTCTGACCGAATGTCAGACAAGAGTCTCAGGAATTTCGCCAGGTCTGCTGAAACCCCTCAGCTAAATGAACTGAAACTTAATAGGAAGCATCTATTGAAGGTCCTCTATAAATATTGCTAATTTCGTTCCGATCCATTAACAAACATGGCCGCCACAGGCAATTCTTTTTTCTGATTGGCCTATTTTTTTTTTAAATCTTCTCCTCTGAAAACGCTTTGCCAAATGAACCGAAACTTAGTAGGAAGCATCTATTGAAGGTCCTCTATAAATATTGCTAATTTCGTTCCGATCCGTTAACAAACATGGCGGCCACAGGCGACTCTTGTTTCTGATTAGCTGATTTTAAAAATTATTCTCTTCTGAAACCGCTTGGCCAAATGAACCGAAACTTGTTAGGAAGCATCTATGGGTGTCCTCTATTAAGAGTGCCCATTTTGTCCCGATTGGTTAACAAACATGGCGGCCACAGGCAATTGCTGTTTCTGATTGGTTGATTTCTAACAAATCTTTTCCTCTGTTAAAAGAAAGATAACTCTTGTTTAAATATAGATATCTGTATTTAAAATGCAGTTATCTTTATACAGATATCTGAATTGAATTATGATTACAGATATATGCATTAAAATAGACAAAAACTGCATTTGTAATAGATATACACATGTATCTCCATTTTTTTTAGCTCACCTTGCCAAAGGCAACGTAAGCTTTTGCCATCACTTGGCGTCTGTCGTCTGTTAACTTTTCACATTTTAATCTTCTCCTCTGAAACACCTCAGCCAAATGAACTGAAACTTGGTAGGAAGCACCTATGGAAGGTCCTCTACAAAGATTGCTCATTTCGTCCCAATCCATTAACAAACATGGCCGCCACAGGTAATTCTTGTTTCTGATTGGCTGTTTTTAAAAATTATTCTCTTCTGAAACTGCTTGGCCAAATGAACCGAAACTTGGTAGAAAGCATCTATGGGCGGTCCTCTATTAAGAGTGCCCATTTCGTCCTGATCCATTTAGAAACATGGCCACCACAGGAACTTCTTGTTTCTGATTGGTCAATCTCTAAAAATCTTCTCCTCTGAAACCGCTTGGCCAAATGATCCGAAACTTGGTAGGATGCATCTATGGAAGGTCCTCTATGAAGTTGGTTCATTCCGTCCTGATCCATTAACAAACATGGCCGCCACAGGCGATTATTGTTTCTGATTGGCTGATTTTTTTAGCTCACTTGAACCGAAGGGTCGTGTGAGCTATTGCCATCACTTGGCGTCCGTCGTCGTCGTCCGTCGTAAACTTTTTCAAAAATCTTCTCCTCTGAAACTACTAGACCAATTGAAACCAAACTTGGTTTGAATCATGCACTATGGTGTCTATTTTCAAAATTGTGTCCGGTGATGCCGTGCACCAACCAACATGGCTGATGTTACTAAAAATGGAACATATGGTAAAATAGCAGGTTTTTGGGTAATAACTCAAAAACCGTTAATAATATAAAAAATCTGAAATGGAATAAAAATTATCAGCACAGCAAGATCTACCTACCCTGCAATTTTTAGATAAATTCCATTACCCATTTTGGAGTTATTGCCCTTTTTTCATCAAATTTTTAAAATTGTATTACTTTTTGTCTCATATTTCAAAAACTATAAGAGATAGATGTTAAGTTTAAATTGCAAAAATATGCAACATGTCAAGATCTACCTACCCTGCAATTTTGAAGTAAATCTGATTACCCATCTTGGAGGTATTGCCCTTTTTTTTGTCAAAATTTTAATATTTTAATACTTTTCGTCTAATATTTTAAAAACTATAAGAGATAGATGTGAAGTTTAAACAGTAAAGAAGTTCAGCATGTCAAGATCTACCTACACTGCAATTTTAAAATTAATTCCATTACCCATTTTGGAGTTATTGCCCTTTTTTCCATCAAATTTTCACAATTTTAATACTTTTCGTTTTTTATTTCAAAAACTATAAGAGATAGATGTTAAGTTTAAATTGCAAAAATGTGCAGCATGTCAAGATCTACATACCCTGCAATTTTGAAGTAAATCTGATTACCCATCTTGGAGTTATTTCCTTTTATTCATCAAATTTCCAAAATTTTAATATTTTTCGTCTTATATTTCAAAAACTATAAGAGATAGATGTTAAGTTTAAATTGTAAAAAATGTGCAGCATGTCAAGATCTACCTACCCTGCAATTTTGAAGTAAATCTGATTACCCATCTTGGAGTTATTTCCCTTTATTCATCAAATTTTCAAAATTTTAATACTTTTCGTTCTTTTTTTCAAAAATTATATAGATGTTAAGTTTAAGCTTCAAACATGTTTAACATGTCAAGATCTACATACCCTGCAATTTTGAAGTAATTCCATTACACATTTTGAAGTTATTGCCCTTTTTTCCATCAAACTTTTACAATTTTAATACTTTTCGTTTTTTATTTCAAAAACTATAAGGGATAGATGTAATAAGTTTAAACTGCAAAAATGTTCAGCATGTCAAGATCTACAAAAAAAGTTCACATTTGAAAATGTCCGACAACTGTGTGAAGAGTTATTCCTCTTGAAATGCATTTTTTGTTGACTTTCACTGCTTTTGGTTACTTAAATAATCAAAGGGAAACAACTCTATTAAAAAATGTGAAGTAGCAAAGGCTAAATTTTGAGAATCATTGACATATTTGTTTTTTTACAGCAATATTGATAACTTACATTAAAGGGGGGAACCCCTGCCCAAATTTTTTGAAGAGGGGGATCTGCAATGACGAGGGCTACATTTGTTATTTTTTGACCGGAGTTGCCAAGTTTTATTGATTGATGTTGTTATTATACCCAGGTGAGCTATACAGGCTCCTAGGAGCCTCTAGTTTATATTCTTTTTTTCTGAAACCGTTTGGCCAAATGAATCGAAACTTCGTAGGAAGCATCTATGGAAAGTCCTCTGATATGATTGCTCATTTGGTCCCGATCTGTTGACAAACATGGCCGCCACAGACAATTCTTGTTTCTGATTAGTTGATTTCTGAAAAATATTTTCCTCTGAAACCCCTTTGCCAAATGAACCAAAACTTGGTAGGAAGCATCTATGGAAGGTCTTCTATAAAGATTGCTCATTTTGTCCCGATTGGTTAACAAACATGGCGGTCACAGGCAATTGTTGTTTCTGATTGGTTGATTTCTAAAAAATCTTTTCCTCTGATAAAAGAAAGATAATTCTTGTTTAAATATTGATATCTATAGGTATTCAAAATGCAGTTATCTCTATACAGATATCTGAATTGAATTATTATTACAGATATATGCATTAAAATAGAAAAAAAAACTGCTTTTGTAATAGATATACACATGTATCACTATTTTTTTTTAGCTCACCTTGCCAAAGACAATGTGAGCTTTTGCCATCACTTGTCTTCTGTTAACTTTTCACATTTTAATCTTCTCCTCTGAAACACCTCAGCCAAATGAACTGAAACTTGGTAGGAAACATCTATGGAAGGTCCTCTACAAAGATTGCTCATTTCGTCCCAATCCATTAACAAATATGGCCGCCACAGGCAATTCTTGTTTCTGATTGGCTGATTTTAAAACATCTTCTCCTCTGAAACCACTTGACCAAATGAACCGACACTTGGTAGGAGGCATCGATGGAAGGTCTTCTGTAAATATTGCTCATTTTGTCCCGATCCGTTAACAAACATGACCGCCATAGGCGACTCTTGTTTCTGATTTGCTGTTTTAAAAAATTATTCTCCTCTGAAACCGCTTGGCCAAATGAACCGAAACTTGGTAGGAAGCATCTATGAGCGGTTCTCTATTAAGAGTGCCCATTTCGTCCCGATCCATTTACAAACATGGCCACCACAGGCACTTCTTGTTTCTGATTGGTCTATCTCTAAAAATCTTCTCTGAAAAGCTTGGCCAAATGAACCGAAACTTAGTAGGACGCATCTATGGAAGGTCCTCTATAAAGATGGCTCATTCCGTCCTGATCCATTAACAAACATGGCCGCCACAGGCTGATTTTTATTTATAATTCTTTTTCTCTGAAACCGTTTGGCCAAATGAACCGAAACTTAGTTGGAAGCATCTATGGAAAGTCCGCTGTTATGATTGCTTATTTAGTCCCGATCTGTTAACAAATATGGCCGCCACAGACAATTCTTGTTTCTGATTGGTTGATTTCTGAAAAATATTTTCCTCTGAAACCGCTTTGCCAAATGAACTAAAACTTGGTAGAATGCATCTGTGGGAGGTCCTCTATAAAGATTGCTCATTTTGTTCCGATCCATTAACAAATATTGCTGCCACAGGCAATAATTGTTTCTAATTGGTCGATTTCTAAAAATCTAAAGAAAAAATTTGGCCGAGATATGTCGTGGACGACTTTTTTTGGGTCGAAACTAGTCTGGTTCAATCAAACTCTCGTTCCTTACGAGATCTCAAAAGTTAACTTCCGTTGTGCAGAAAAAAAAATTATTGTCAGTATGTCAGAAGAGATTTATTAAAAATGGAAAATAGCAAAATTACCTAGGTACATATTTGTTACCATAAAGATCTCGCTTCGCTTGCATATTAAAGGGATAATGTCTACGATTTTGTTGAAAAATTATAACTGTCCATAAGTGATTTATTTAAACTATCATTAAACAGCTATGCTGCAAAAGATGCGATTGGTGTTCTTTTTTTGACAAAAAAGACCCAAAACTATCGTTAACGGAATTATTGTCCAGGATGACAAAAATTCAAAGTGAAAGTAACAGCGCCACCTATAAAAAACGGAAGTTCGGAACTCTCGTGGTTTTAACTTAGAGGTAAGGAAAATACTGTTAAGATTCAAACACTTCAAATTGTCACGCTCGTTTAATGTTGTTTGAATCTTAAAGGGCACCGGACACCAAATTATCAAACATCTTTTTCAGATTAATACTGCATCAATATTACTTATAAATTATGTGTATGAACTCTACAGTATCTAATTATACTCATGAAGTGTGATAACAGTGTGTGTAAACACTGATAAATCTGTTTACCGCCGTATGCATATGTTTAATTTGATAACGAGGCTCACATGCTGTGTACGTCACAGTTGATAATACTCTATCTAACCTATGATGAAAGTAGCACTGTATCATAGATAAATATTAAAGTCTATAGCTGTTTCTAATTAAAATAACACGGTTATTGTTTCTTAGGGTATATAATAACTTCATTTGCGAACGTAGTAATAGTAAAACGTTAAAATAATCTTTGGATAAAAATGCCTTATTGTGTTGTCTGGGGTTGCAAAAGTAATTCTTCAACCGACAAAACTGTCTCTTGGTTTAGTTTTCCAAAAGATCAACCGAGGTTTAAAGCATGGGTACATTATTGCAAACGTCAGGATTCCACTCCTTCAAAATACAGTAAAATATGTGGAAAGCATTTCACAAAGAGCCAGTATAGTAGGGATCCAGCAAGACTGGCCGAGCTTGGATATCCTGGAGCAAGAGCGGCATTGAAGGATGATGCTATTCCTGATATTCCCGTTGTAGTGAATGACAATTCTCCTGCCCCAAAAAACCTAGAATAGCTGTCCAAAAGAGAAGAAAGAACGAGGTATATATGACAAGACATAATAAATTATGATCTCTCGCGCTTTTACAGATTATCAGTATTAAATCTTTTGTAAGTTTTAGTCCCCTTCTTTTAATTTGAAAGGATATATTTTTAATATATGGACCAAGATTTTTTTTCACTCACGCGTATGAACTAATTGACCCATGGCTTGAAAGGTCTAGGACAACACGTCAATTCTGCTTTTTTTTTCATTATAACTTATATATATATATGTACCCTGTTTTAATCCCATCGAAAAGATAGAGGAAATACTTCATTTTGAACCCCCCCTGTTAATAGAATAAGCATAGACATACATTGAAAAAAGGGGGGTCAAAAGGAAATTTTGCAAAGATCGATTATTATCAGTTGTTTGTTATTTGAAACATTTTTTATTTTCGTAAAATTGTTGACAGGTTTTGTTTTTGTTTTTGCAATGATCTATGTGCGGACATACAATTTTAGAGGATTATTACAACGTCAATAAGTCTTTGTTCATTGAGAGTTATTCATGACTTAAAAAAATAATAAATATATGTATAAAAATCCTTTTCCGGACACGCTTTATATGTGTCCGATTGAACAAAATGACAATATGTGTTTACGTCTACACGCAAAGAGAATAGGGTTACACCTAGTACCAGCCTTTGTTTTATACTTATATTCCAGGTAATTTTATAGATTTATTAATCAAGTTATTCAAATTGCATAGTACATCCATATGGGTCAAGCAATTACAATACAAAGGCATACAAATATATATAAAAAAAAACACACACAAACATAATATATAATAAATGGGTGCATTTGAAGATGATCACGGTAAATATACGTAGACAATTTAAATTTTAGGAACTTCAGGCAGCCCTCGGTAATTTTTAACTACGTGATGAGGGAAGTAGAACTAATGACAAGTACAGAGTAGTATTCTTAAAAATACAACATCAGGCACTGTCCGATAGTCAATATTTTCGAGACTTGCCCCGCCCCCTTTTTTTCAATTACGATTGATTTTTACATTTGCTTAGGTTACAGAGGGAAAATAATTTGCTCCGGATATGGAGTGGAAACAAATTTGTAAATGTTGAGGATAACACTTCTTTCCATGCTAAATTGTCCAATCTAATATCACGACTTTCTTTTTCCTCGTGATCGGCATCCATGGACATCAGAATGGTCCGAGATTTCTGACATTTCTGTTGCATTGGAGCTCATTTCTGCCATCGGTTCAAACTGATGCGGTTGAATATTGTCTAGTGAAGGTATACATAAAGTATCTTCATCGTCAATAGTGTCGTTTAAATCCATAATGTGTGGTGTTGTTTACAAGTGAAAGCGTGTGTTGTTATAAATAATTAACAACTGTAACGTCACGCTAACTTTTGTGCACTACCTTATTAATTGTCGGCAGTTTCCGGAGATTATCAAAACGTGTGTGAAATGTACATTCCTACAGTAATTTGGTAGAGATAATTGCTATGCCGTTGTTCTCTTTCATTTAATTCTGACATTAACAAATGAAAAACAAAAAAATAGTTTTCATGTCCGGTGTCCTTTAACGTTTTGTAGCTTATTTGCCAATAATTCGGTGCTTAATCTTCATTTTACTGAAGGTCAGTACGGAAAACGACAATAATTATGGGTATGAAAAATTACGATTTTGGTAGACAATATGCCTTAAATGATTGGTTCTACATTTTGTATGACAGAAGCAGTTCAATTTTAGTATTAATTTTACAAACACTTTTTTGTCTTAATACCCACTAGGCCTACTAGCATACAAGTGTTAGTTCTATGATTTCTAGAGAAACAGAGTCTATTAATTCATGTTTTATATTTCTTTATTTAATTAAATTTAGAAATATTATTTTACATTACATTATTAACCTCCATTAAATGAAAATATCTTACAGCAACTGAACTAATGAATAACAGCATGCACTTTTATTAACCTCCATTAAATGAGAATATCTTGCAGCAACTGAACTAATGACGAAACAGCGTGTTCTTTTTAGTTAGCGCACCTTGCCAAAGGCAATGTGAGCTTTTGCCATCACTTGGTGTCCGTCAGCCCACTGAGCCTTTAGTCATTAATAAGAAATGCATTTTCCTGATATGTATCGGATATTGACCCGGACAGAGTATCGTGATGTGGATCGTATCGTGAGAAAGTGGGATCGTTACACCCCTAGTTTCCACATATGTTCATGAACATCGTTATTATAAAGAACTCTATTAAAACTTTAACATTTTATTTAATCTTCGTGATACAGAAGTTGTCATGTGTATAATATCAGTTCTAAAATGAGCCTCAACCATCATTTAAGTGTTAGGGGGTGAATATACGTCATAATGTAGGAAAACTGGAAACCATTTTGTGCCGTTTGAAGGCAAGTTCTTACTTATAGCATTTGCTATTGTAAAGATAACATTAAATGTGATAGTGCGTCAAATACCCCTAAATGTCCGCTAAGCAACGATGTGTACATCATTTTACTCTCATGTGATTGATTGATTATTTGATTAAGAAAAGTTTGAAGATACCAATAGGGTAATCAGAACCACAAATCATAGAAAAACAGAAAACACAATTTACCAAAAAAAATACAAAACATTACACAGAACACTAAATATTGAACAACACGAACCCCACTAAAAACAGGGGGATGAACGTAGGTGCTCTGGAAATTAAGTAGTTACTGCTCCACTGGTGGCACCTGTTCTGTTACAGGGGGATGAACGTAGGTGCTCTGGAAATTAAGTAGTTACTGCTCCACTGGTGGCACGTGTTCTGTTACAGGGGGATGAACGTAGGTGATCTGTAAATTAAGTAGTTACTGCTCCACTAGTGGCACCTGTTATGTTACAGGGGGATGAACGTAGGTGATCTGGCAATTGAGTAGTTACTGCGCCACTATTGGCACCTGTTATATTACAGGGGGATGAACGTAGGTGATCTGGAAATTAAGTAGTTACTGCTCCACTGGTGGCACCAGTCCTGTTACAGGGGGATGAACATAGGTAATCTGGAAATTAAGAAATTACTGCTACACTAGTGGCACCTGTTCTGTTACAGGGGGATGAACGTAGGTGATCTGTAAATTAAGTAGTTACTGCTCCACTAGTGGCACCTGTTCTGTTACAGGGGGATGAACGTAGGTGATCTGGAAATTAAGAAGTTACTGCTCCACTAGTGGCACCTGTTATGTTACAGGGGGATGAACGTAGGTGATCTGGAAATTAAGTAGTTACTGCTCCACTAGTGGCACCTGTTCTGTTACAGGGGGATGAACGTAGTTGATCTGGAAATTAAGTAGTTACTGCTCCACTGGTGGCACCTGTTATGTTACAGGGGGATGAACGTAGGTGATCTGCCAATTGAGTAGTTACTGCGCCACTAGTGGCACCTGTTCTGTTACAGGGGGGTGAACGTAGGTGATCTGGAAATTAAGTAGTTACTGCTCCACTTGTGGCACCTGTCATGTTACAGGGGGATGAACGTAGATCATCTGGAAATTAAGTAGTTACTGCTCCACTAGTGGCACCTGTT
>MJUT01019360.1:241138-256524 GCA_002080005.1 Gigantidas platifrons | reverse complement strand
TTCTAATCACAACATTGTAAGATAAATATCAAACAGCTTACTTTTCTATTATGAAGTGTAATATGGTCTTGATGATGTCAAGTTCAGGTGATAATGTTTGGAAGAACAATATATCTTTTTCTACTGCCATTTGTAATTCCTAAAAAATCATACAAAACACAAGACATTAACATATGAAATAATTGTCTGTTTAAATCAAAACTAATGAAAAGTGTCAGCTAAATGCTCATATATTCACCCATGTCTTATGTTTAAACAAATTAATATATTTCTTAATTTAAATGACATTTATGCTTAAACATTCCTTTATATTTGCAAAATATTTTACTTTTTAGTGAAACTAAAACTTTACCAATCATAAAAATACAAACTGCTGTTAAGTACATGTAATTAGAAATTAATTATCCAAATAACAAAAATACTCTTTACCTGATATGTACAGTACACCCTGATTTTACTGCTGCATTTTGGACCAAGCTATATTATAGCATAAGTGAGGATAGAAATGTATTGAGGGAGAAATTAACATATAAACTACATGATTATTGGAAAATTGGACTTTTGAAATTTGATGACGATAAGTGAGGAAGGCAGATTGAAAAAAGGATGATAAAATGAGGGTACACTGTACATTTTAGTTGGCTATACTCACTTCTAGAAAAGCCTTAATTGTTTTTTCTCCTTTGAACACAGAGGGTGCTATTGAGAACCATTCATTAACAAACTGTATGACCGATCGTCTCTGTGTATGAGCATATGAGGCACTCTCTTCATCACAGTTATGATATGATTTAGCATGATAACTGATCAGTGTTCAGGAAATAATCTATCTGCTGTACATTGTCAAAATTTGCGTAAATGCCATATACGTCAAACATATATATTTTTTTCATTTTTGTTTCCAAAAACAATAATAAATTTCTTCTACCTGTCTAAAGGTGTTTTTTATACTGATGATATGCAATACAAATTAAAAAAAAATGTGAATTTCTATTATTTACTGACACCTCCCCCAACCAAGTTTGAGACAGTAATTTATGAATAGTTAATAAAGGATACTGTGATAACAGTGCTGGACACAATTTATTTGTTGGCATAAATATCACATGAGTCATCAAGAAATCTTCCAAGAAATAATCTGAAAAATAAATATAAAACAAATCATTATTTTTACTTTTACTATTAATGTTTACATTTCTGTAGTCAATTTTTCTTCTTTTTTTTTTTCCACATAAAAATTGTTATTTTTTCATTTTCCTTTTGTAATGGATTTTCAATAATTTCTGACCTATAATAATACAATTTTATTTTTATAACACAATTAAGGATTGATCGCAATTTTTGTTGGGTTCATGAAGAAATAACCTCAATCAGGTTGTACACACCGTGTAACATGCGTAGTGGGTTATGCAAGGGTGTGTACAACCTGATTGAGGTTATTTCGAATGAACCAAACAAATAATTTCGATCAATCCTTATAAATTAATTCAAACTTTTTTTGTTATGATATTGAAAAATATATTGATTTTTTCAAAATAAGGCAAATAATCGGAAATAAATTTAAATAACCCCAAAGGTGCCTCATTTAAAGAAAATCGCCTGATGACAACGGCACGCGACGCCTTGGGAATGACGTCTATTTTCAGATTCAGTACATACGAAAATAACCTCAACTTTTTAAACCAATCAAAACACGTATTTAATGACATGTGACTCTAAAATGAATTTATTGGACAATGCTCATGTTTCAACTTTTTGTAACATTACATTTTATCAAATCATTCTGATTACTTCTCGTGTGAGACATAATTTTATTATCATTCAAATTAAATATTTCTAAAATGAAAAACAAAATAAATTGACCCTGAAAACTGGTTTCTCCAAAACTTGAAATACAATGTAGTTATTTCAGAATTCACCCAAAAAGGCAAACTTGAAGGACTCTGTTAAGATGGTATTCACAAATGTCTAACACTGTTTAAGAGATGCTACATGTACGGGTAATGTTAAATACACAGACAATTATCAACAGATGCTGTCTGTCTACAAATAGTACATTCATTTTTTTAATGATTTATAAAACCATTAAAAAGTACATACCAATCCAACTGGTCATATGTTACAACCACAATAGTAATAACTGGTCATATGTTACAACCACAATAGTAATAACTGGTCATATGTTACAACCACAATAGTAATAACTGGTCATATGTTACAACCACAATAGTAATAACTGGTCATATGTTACAACCACAATAGTAATAATACCTGATGGGTCTTCACTTTTATTGTCAGTCAGTCTTGTTTCTAACATATATTCCAACATTTTCTCTGCTGTACCAGCCATAACAGAATACCTACGATCAAAATATTATGTTTTTACCAAAAAATTACTTATTATAATTTAAGTTTAATACTGCCACATCTTGGTACCTGTCCTAAGCAATGGCCTAGATATCCATCAGCCTATGTTGTTTTCTATTTTTGTTATGAAGTTTATGGGTTAGAGATGTGCCATGTGGTTTGTCAAATTGTTCATCAACTTTTTTTTTTTCAATTAAAACTGCAGAGATCAACATTTATAAGTTCTATGATGTTATGGGGGAGGATGTGTGTCCTATCTATCTTAGATAATATAATCCTTTACAAAGTTAGGCAAGTGTCGAATAATGTGACCTTTCTAACATTAAATTAACATAACTTAGTAAAGGGAGATAATCATGCTTGTCTTCGTTTATAATTATAAATGAAATCTTTCAACAATCCATAATTATCCTTGAGAAAATTTCTGAAAACAGAAAAATGTGTTGCTTTTTCAACTCAGAGCATGATATTTAACATACAAATCTCAGTGATATACAATGTTACATGAAAATAAATCTTTTATTGTAAAAACTAGTAAGCCATAGGCATTACTTAATTATGATGTATATTAGTCCTACAGTGAAGTGTTCATTTCTTAACAATGGACAAAATCTATTAAGCTTGGAAGAAATCTACATTTCTGCATTTCAAAAGGGAAGTAATTCCTTTAAAACATGCTACAAGCCATTCTAAGGTAAAGTTTGGATGCAATATTTGATTCAAATCAACCAGACATAGACCACTATCACCCTCTATAAAAACAAAGAGTACTTACTTAAAATGAGATTGTATAGTACCGTCAGGATTAGGGGTATTTGTTGGTATTTTCTCCAACACCAAAACATCTTGTCCATGTTCTTTTAATCTCACTGTATTAGCTTCAACATCCTAAAACACATATAGTAGTAGTTAGGCTACCAGGAAGTGGTACCAGAACTAATTCCATTTTTTTTTGGAGTTTCAACAATTTGTCAGAATAGAGGCTTGTGTTATTCTGGTTTTATTTAATTTTTAATCATTATACTGTTTTTATTTCAAAAGTCAAGGACAGAAGGGAAGTGCAAGCAAAAGTTGACAACTGAGTGTTACTGAGAAAAAACCCAGTATATTTAAAACTGTTGGATTCAGGCCAATAAGAGAATTAAATGTGTCAAACAGTGTGTCTTTGAGATGAAGAACAGCTATGAAAACACTTTACTTGTGTGTATGTGTATAACCCTTTCAGTCAGTTATATTTTCTACTGTATTTATTTAGCTTTTCCCTCTAGTAAATCTAGTTAATCTTAATCTAAAAGTATATCAAAATATTGACATTTGTTATTTCCTTTACAGGCAATCTCAACAAAAACTTTGATTCTCAATACACAAATCTCTTTATTCTTGAACCTAATTTGTAATCTATAAAAATAACAAGAAGGAAATAAAATAAAAAAACAAAAACAAATAATCCTTTAATCAATTCCACATTGTATTGTTTTATCTGCTACTGGTTATATATAAATTTCTACATATTATCAAGAATATTCTTAGGTCAAAACATGTTTGTAAACAAATTGACTGTAGTAATAATACTACTATATACTAGGGTCAGTATTAGATATTATAGTAATATTTAACATGAGTTCTGTTTACTACAACGTTATACATATTAACTATGTTATTTATAGTACTGGTCACTAGAATGTTATGGTAGGAATGTATTAACAGGTTTCGGTGACCAGGTCTTCGTTTCTCATACAAAAAAAGGTTGCTTCTTAAAATGTCCTGAATTTTATTAAAAATTTAAGCCGGTTTATTCATTGCAAAATCATGATTAAAACCTATGATTTATTTTAGAAATGAAAACCTGGACTGGAAAGTGTAAAAGCAGAAATAAAAAGGGTATGATAAGGTGGTGGGTGGTGGCTTATGTTGTTTAATGCCACTTTCAACAATATTTCAGTTATATCATGGCTGTCAGTTTTATTGGTGGAGGAAACCGGAGGGCCTGGAGAAAACCACCGTAAGTGGCATGATAAGGGAAACAGTGACCATGGATATGTAGATAGAAGCAGGCATCATATGAGATAATGTATTCCCTCATATAAAAGATATTTAGAGTCACAGTGACATAAGGTATTTAGAGTCAAAGTGACAATAAGGTATTTAGAGTCAAAGTGACATAAGGTATTTAGAGTCACAGTGACATAATGTATTTAGAGTCACAGTGACATAAGGTATTTAGAGTCACAGTGACATAAGGTATTTAGAGTCAAAGTGACATAAGATATTTAGAGTCAAAGTGACATAAGGTATTTAGATTCACAGTGACATATGGTATTTAGAGTAAAAGTGACATAAGGTATTTAGAGTCACAGTGACATAAGGTATTTAGAGTCAAAGTGACATAAGGTATTTAGAGTCACAGTGACATAATGTATTTAGAGTCACAGTGACATAAGGTATTTAGAGTCAAAGTGACATAAGGTATTTAGAGTCACAGTGACATAAGGTATTTAGAGTCAAAGTGACATAAGGTATTTAGAGTCACAGTGACATAACAGGGTTAGGGTTATGGTGTCTAACGCCACTTTCAACAATATTTCAGTTATATGGTGGTGGTCAGTTTTATTTTGTTCACTGCTTTGAGGCAAGAGGTAATAAATGTTTGTCTTGTTGATGTTAGTGGAATTGTTGATAATCTCTGTTTATACTTTCTGTACATAATACAGTATCTGTGGTTTGTTTGACTCTACATGCTGCTGATTTATAGTACTAGTTTGAAGAAACACTTTGTTGTAATACATACCCTTAATATTCTATTAAAATCGTCTTTATCTACTCTAAGAAAATGACAGTTATCTTCTCTTAATACTATGGTAGCTGCTCTGTAAAGATAACACAAAAATAAAATAACAAATGACCTTCTTCATCAGAAACTAAATCAATATAAAACCTAAAGTTTTGGATAAAAACCACAATAACCATACTTCTGTAGTAATGTTATATAGAGCTTGTCAATCATATATGTAGAAGAAAACATTATATAGTCCCTTGTGCATAAAATAGCTAAACATACATTTCATTGATATGTGTTGCCAGTATTGTGGGATTAGTTTGGAAAATTCTTGTCTTAGAACCTTGTTAAATAGCCAAATATGGATTATCAGATATATAGTATGTGATAAAAACGTTAATATTCAATATAGTACATTCAACACGTTTCTGGAATATCCTTATTAAGGTACGCTCAAATTAAAAAAGATTTAATAGCCAAATAATTTAAATGATTGATTGATTGATGTTTAACGTCCAGCGAGCAATTTTTCAGCTATATTCAGGACGAGAATAATTTAAACGCCACGGGACTCGAAACAAGGAAATGTGATGGGTAGGGATGGAGAATTTTGCCAGTGACACAGGTCTCCTATGGAACACTCATCATGAGCATAATGCTCATAATGAGCTGTTACACTGGGTTCTTTAACGTGCAAAGAGGGTGGCAATCTCTCAACACGGGACCTCGGTTTTATTTATGTCTCATCCGAAGGACGGGTTGGTTGTCAATTTATACATCCTGCACAACCGACGGATGCTCCTTCAAGCCGAAGAAGCTCTCGGTCCCATTTCTATACCCCGGGGTTGACCCCTTTTAGATTACTAGTGCCTCTAGGACGGAGAAACCTAGTGCCTATTCTACCCCCGGCACACCCTCCAAATAATTTAAAAGCCTTGGGGAACAACTGTTAATTTCAATAATAAATATATCTAATAAATCATGTCAGTGTCACTGACTACTGGGTGGATGATATCCTCGGGGACTAATAATCCACCAGTAAAGGTATCGACCCCATGATCCACAGATCATCATGTTATACTTCTCAGTTTATAATATTTCTATAAACATTAAAACAAAAGATATTTACAATATACTAGTTTTATGAAAATTATCGACGACACAGAAATTTACGTATGAACTTAAGTTGACCATTGGTTGATTGATTGATGTTTAACGTCAAGTAGCAGTATATCAGATATATTTCATGACAATAGCATGTTTACACACAATAAATCTGGTATATAGGTGGCACTGGTGTGTGAATATATATACCAGTACATTATATGAATAATGTTGGAAAAAATAAAATTTATTTGTACCAGCTTTAGAAAGAGGTAGAAAAGCCAGCCTTTGGCAAGTTTTCCTGGTCTCTTTCAAAACGAGCACAAATAAAATTATTTTTAACCAACAATATATGTTTATTGTGTTCATTCTACAATGTCAAAAAGTCCAAAAAAATTGCCAAATTTCTTGAAAAGAGCAGAAACAAGGATAGTTTTAACTATTGTAAGTGTTTCCTCAATCATGTCCACGCTATTACTGTTACCAGTTTTTACTGTTCGCACTGCATGAATCAGGTACCAGAAATGTTATATTTAGGTCAGGGATGGTATATAACATAATTTCATCCAGTCAATGCAATATGACAGTTCAAATAATACCATTGCTGGTTTGGTTTTGGATATATGGTTTATAACACCACTTTCAACAATATTTCAGTTATATCGTGGCGGTCAGTTTTATTGGTGAAGGAAACCAGAGGACTCAGTGAAAACCCCTGACCTGCTGGTAAACCTGGTAAACTTTATCACATAACGTTCAATATAGTTGTACACCTCACACTGAGTGGGGTTCGAACTCACATCAGTGATGATAGGCACCAATTGCATAGGTGGTTGTAAATCCAACTACATGTACCATACGATCACGTCCACGACGGCCCCTAATACCATTGCAGGAAAAAGACAAATAAAAGGGGAGGCAATCCATATAAACTGTCAGAAAATTTGCCTTACAACCACTCTTAATAAACAGATGCTAATTAGTTGTCCTTCATAAAAAACAAGAAGCACAATATTTAAACTTCTGATTAATCAATGTAAATACATGATTTTTATATAGAATATCATCTCCAAATTACTGTATCAGGTAAAACATTAACACGATTATTGTTATTATACTGTATCAGATTAAACATTAACATGATTATTGTTATTATACTGTATCAGATAAAACATTAACATGATTACTGTTATTATACTATATCAGATAAAACATTAACACGATTATTGTTATTATACTATATCAAATAAAATGTTTTCACGATTATTGCTAGTATACTATATCAAATAAAACGTTTTCACGATTAATGTTATTATTGCTATCAATGGAAATATTGATACTTCACACAGAGTCTTCAGCATTACCAAAGATAACAACAAACATATTGTATAATGTTTAATCAGGAAGAATATCCCCTCAGACTCTTATCTTTATTTATGTCACTGAAGATTAGACAGATTTCAATATTCTTGAGATTCAACAGGTAAATGGCATCAATTATTAATCAGGCTTACATCTGCTACTACAATTCTATAGGAGAAGAGTAGTTCAAAACATACTATAATTCATTAGAGATCAAATTTACTTTAGTCATGAATTTCCTACAAAACAACAGGGCATCTCATGTTTCACAATAATAACAATGCAATTACTATCATAGGATATGGAGTATATATATATGGCAAATAAATATAATGTCACATTAAATTAGTCTGAAAGCTTTGTCACGTATTTCTGTAAAGATCGCTAATCTCTAACTCTGGTTCACAACTGACTATGTTATAAACCAAGTTTAACAGTTACTTTATACGGAGGAGCAGATAAAAGTGGGTTCCCACTACTATACATTACATTAAAAATTTAATTCTTAATGATCATAGTGAATTTTTTTTTACCTACATCGGAAATGTATTAAAAAAATGTACAATTCAAATTATTTTTGAAAGTATGGATATTTATAAAAATAAAATTATCTGCTCCACTAAAACAATCAAATATTGTCAATGAAGTCAAGGTCAGTTGATGCATGCCTGGCTGATATGTACCCTCATTGAACAATGTGTGGACCAAATATGGTGAATCTAGGTTGTATGAGAAAGGAGAAACTGACCTAATCACACAAAATTTACATAAATTCAACATGTCAGTAGATCATGAAAATGAGGTCAAGGTCAGGTGACACATGTCTGGCTGATATGTACCCTCCATTATCCATGTGTGGACCAAATATTGTGAGCCTAGGTTGAATGACCTAATAATGAAAACTTGAAGTACATTAGAAAAGTCGGTAGGCTTTGAAAATGAGGTCAAGCTCAGGTGACACATGACTGGCTAACTTGTTTCCTCAATGATCCATGTGTGGACCAAATATGGAGAGCCTAGGTTGCATGACAATACAGAAACTTACCTAATCATGAAAACTTGGAAGTACATTTAACAAAGTCAGTAGACCATGAAAATGAGGTCAAGGTCTGTTGACATGTACTGCCATTGCCAATGTCTCATCTTCAGGTCAGTCAAAAAACTGCTTAAAAGAGGTATCAATTAATTACCAACTTCTACTGAAGTTTCGTGGTACAACTGATTAATACTGTAAGTGGTGTCAAAAACAATAATCTATTTACATTTTAACATTTAACACTTTCAAAATGTGAAATTATTTTACAAGAATTGTGATTGACATTTTCCTAAGGTCACAAGGTCACAGTTTAGTTAGCTTTAGAAAAAAGCTCTGACTATTCCCTTGTTGTATAATTATAAAGTTTGTATCTGTTACAACAAGATTAATTAATTTTAATTGACATTCATCTGTCAATTATCAATCAATCAATACTATGTTTCCTGTGTTGCCAGAGTCACAGACATTAATTCTAAGTCATATTTATGACATTTTATTGTGTAGTTGAGCCAAGTTTTCAACACAATATTTTTTTTGCACTAATTGTATGACTCTGCTCACAGAGGTTTAGGGTTCTTAGTGTTTATCATCAGTCAGCATTTTTTCAGCTATATCATAATTATCATTAAAGTTATTGGGAGAGGACTAGCCAGACAGATATAATAAACTATCTGGTGAAACCTCCCCCTCCCCTACCACTGTCATTGGGTCTGCAAACACTAAGACTATTTCTTATTTATAAATAACATTGATTGATTGATTGTTGTTTAAAATGTCATTTGGGTTTCTGATTAATGTCTAGATTGCCACAAGGGGAGATAACAGATAGGGTCTAAATATTTGCTGCCTTACAAGAACAACCCCTAACAAATTGTTGCTTATTAGCCATCAGTTTTTTCTTACATGCAGTAAGCAGTAAGGTGTTCCTCAAACATGAGTTACTAATTTAAGTCTCATCCATAAGGCACGTTGTGTATTAAATGTACATTACACAACCAGTGGATGTCCTCTAGGATTGATTGTATCCAACATTAAAGAGTTTAAATCTCATTTCTTTATATGTCTGGGGTCGCTAATGGGTACAATGAAAAACACATACATTTTGTAAAATAGTTTTTACACAAAACTGTTATTCAGAATTCAGAGGGGTTAGTTTCATTCATTTACAAGGTTCTTCTTTAGATAATTCATTGAAAGCAAGCAGTTTTGAAAAATTATTATAACTTAAGGTACAAAATCTTAATATTTATTTGTAGAAGAAAATCTAATCAGTTACCTTGGTGCATCATTGAGTAAAGCCAATTTACCAAAGTCATCTGCCTCATGTAATGTACAGACAACACCCTAAAAATACAAACACATAAAAGTATTAAACTAAAAAATAATCTATATAAAAATTAAAAAATAATAATATAGGAAGTGGCTCCAATCATATGGCAGTTTTATTTTTATATACCAACACCAACAGTGACTATCACCACTAAAGCTGAGAGGTCAAATTCGAATATCCATCAGGGCGAGGTGTACAACATTATGTGATAAAATTTGTCAGTGACTTGCGACAGGTAAGTGGTTATCTCAGGGTACTCCGGTTTCCTCCACGAATAAAACTGGCTGCCACAATATAACTGAAATATTGTTGAATGTGGTATTAAACACCATTAAGTAAGCAAGCAAGAATTTACTTTAGGCTAAACAAATGTGAATCTTCCCGTACCAAGGATCATCTCTGTCAAGTGTGATTTCATTTGGATGAGCAGTTTTACAGTAGAAGATTAAAATATGAAGAAGTTTACAACAATGGACACTATGTGATACTGAAGTGATACACACTTGTCCTTTGGTCATGTGAGATAACAAACTTCATCAGGACCTTTCACAACATTTGTGGTCTTGCAATTAGGAATGGTAAAATTATATATTTTCCCATATGCACCATCATAAAACAATGTGTTTATGATGACATGATTTTGCACCAATCTGCTGTAATTTTTCCATGTCTTATTGGACAGTTATCATTAAAGGCTTTATTACAGAGCCATGAAATTTACATTTTTTCAGACAATAATTATGAGAAAAATTATGTCACTGATAAAGGTTTATGCATATCCCTCTAAAATAGAGTGGGCTGTCATGGCCGTGATCATATGGTAGTTGCATTTACAACTACGTATGCAATCAGTGCCTATCACTTAAGTTTTGAGTTCGAACGCTGAGGCGAGGTGTACTCGATATAACATTATTTGATAAAGTTTGCCAGTGACTTGCGACAGGTCGGTGGTTTTCTCATGGTACTTCGATTTACTCCACCAATAAAACTGAAATATTGTTTAAAGTGGCATTAAACAACATAAACCTAAAATATCTAAAAATAGACTCCCAAGGTAAAACCAAGTGAGTATTATACACACCTGGACAGAAAATTATTATTTTTGACATATTAACTAATTGACTATAAACATTACCTTTCCATATATTACAACATTTACTGAGCCTTTTAATATAATGTACCATGACTTCCCCTCATCTCCCTGATTAAACACTGAAAAATAAAACATAAAATAATATAATGTACCATGACTTCCCTTCATCTCCCTTATTAAACACTGAAAAATAAAACATAAAATACAGTCAAACATGGCCCTGATTAAACACTGAAAAATAAAACATAAAATACAGTCAAACATGCCCTTACAACACATGGGTGTAAATTAACTTTACTTAAACAGTGTAATGTGATTTTTTAAAATTATTTCCATTTTACTGATGTCTTAATTACTCTTAATAGTTGTTTAATTAGTTACATAAACATAAATAAATGGAGAGACCTTATTACAATCTAATGTGGTCTTTTTATTTGATCTTCCTCTGACTTTTCAACAGATGTTGGTTTGATAACCAGTAATTGTTACAATGTAGATTTAGTGGTCAAAGATACCAGTGTACCATCAGAGAACAGGTAGAACATTTGAGAGTACCACTACATAACTAACTTTCTGAGATAAGCAACAAATCAAACACACCTCAAGACAAGCTAGATTAAAACTCATTCCTAAGAATTGAACAACATTCTAACATATGCTGTTTGCGCATAGTAGTGTCCAACACATATTGCTTTGTTTTTCTTCGTCTTGTGTACAGTATGTTGCCAGTGTCTCTGGACTGTCCATTCTTGATTGCCCCTTCGATTTTCTCTAATGTTTATTTATAAGAACAGTGATATATAGATTCAGTCATATTCATGTATCTTTGAAGCAACAGAACTTGTAGAAAGCTATTGAGTCTCTCTTGAAGGTCGATCTTTTATATTTCAAGGACAAAGTTTAATTATTGGAGAGATAACAGGCCTATTTGTATGAAACATCAATATTACCATAAAAAATATTAGATTAAGAATTATATGTAGACATGGCATTAATGTGTTTGTTATGATATATTTGATGTTACTGTTGTGATAAACAGTGAAGAAGTATTAGATAAAACAACATTTAAATAATAGTTTGTGTGACTGTAATCTGTATTATGTTGAAAAGTTATAAAATTCTTCACTACAATACACAAAATGTTCATTATGATACAAAGTATTTATGATCTAGGATAACAATAGAATTATGTCACAAAATGTCTTCTTATTTACAGAAATACTGAAGTATTATGATCAAGCTCATTGTTTCGTAAATTATGTAAAAATTATCAAAGCTGAACATCCTTGAAAACATTTTTTTTCTTGAAATAAACAGAAAATTGCATTAGACATAATAGTTTGTAGATATAAATAGTAATTTTGTTGTTTGGATTTCATCTTATTTCATTGTATAAAGTGCTACGATAAAAATGAAGTTATCTCCTTAATGAATCTTTATTTAGTCATAAAGACGAATCGAACACAGGTTTTTTTTTCGCGGAAATTGTAGCGGACATCACAACACGGAACAATATAGTACAATAATATGTGGTTCACACCCAATCTAATATAGATGCTTGTTGTATCCTTTTTTAATTTATGTTCTTTAGTTGATACACAACATCTAACAAAATCCCATTTGGGGTCATATTATGTAATCTTTCATTCCTCTTTGACTGTCCAATCATCTGCAAGACAGTTAAATGTATTGTCCAATCAGACAACACTTCTTGGTGTGTACACAGTTTTGATACCTATATATTAAGGTGTGAAACCTATAATTAATTTCTTTAACATTTTCTACTAAATTTGTGTTTTTTCGAGCCTGACTGGCTATTTTATCTTAAGTTTAACCTTTCTAAGACCATATATTTTCTGAAACGTACATGATTCCTCTACGTTCTGTCAAAATATCAGGGCATGTTTAAAGTCTTGCAGTGAAATGCCAGGCTATGGAAAACACCTACTCTAAAAATAGCTCATTCATCCCCGGGAAATTCAATATATATAGGTCATGCATCAAATCCTCCATAGAGGTATTAAAATACAACTAAATCCATCAAATTTGGGCTCAAAATAATCCTTATATATTTAACTTCAATTATCAATTTTAATTATTCCATTCCATTCAGTATTTGTCACAATACAACAAAGTGAAAGGAACTTTTTTTTTTAAAGGGACTACTTTTGTATATGTTCTTAGCTCTGATTGGTTGAATTACTGGTTTGACACCTTTAGTAAGCTCATTGTTGTTGGTCATTTTTATTTTATATACCTGTATCTTTTTTCTCAAACTGACATAGCACATATACAGACAAATTACCAAAAAAAATGAACTCATTAAACTATATACAGGTACGGCAGATTTACTAATGGAATTAGCCGGGAGAACAGACTAATCTTATTAATATATCTAATAAATTTACATAGTTTTTGCTGGATTGGTTCTCGTTTTTGTAAATTTTATTATATTTGGACCTTTTATTAAGTGTTTTGGAAGGAGTGACTTACGTTTTTCGCTTAACTTAGTACATTCAAATATGTAATGATATTCATCTCCAGTTTGATTCCTTTCACAAAGTTCTCAATAGCAATTTTTCCTAGGAAAATTACTCCATCTTCCCTTTTTGATGGACAATCTATGATAAGTAGTTCTAAATTTACATAAAAGAAGAGAATTTTGTTCATCTAAAATATTAAAAAAATTCTTCAAATTTAAAATCAGTTTTGATTTCTATAATTAATATGCTTTTAAAAATATGAACCCTGGCATGACCCTGTACACGATGACATCAGATGTTACTGTATCACCAAAGAACTGTACAAAGATACAACACACATCTAACTTTAATTAGATTGTCAACATTCAGACGATTTTCTTCCTGTTAACTAAATCTAAGACTTTTTAGACAATTTAGTTTTCCTCAGGGTTTGAAATCATTAAACTGCAAAAGATCCTGCAGAAGATTGTAGTTAAAAATAGAAATGATCAACTCAACTTACATCATATATTAATATAAGTTTATTAAAATGCACTAGAAAGTTGACAATGTCAATTTATCATATGTCACTAGTTATATACCATATACAGAAAATATTCCTGACACCTGCTAATCTGGGTCACGGGTCATTGTGAGTAGCATGTGTAGTCACGTGAACAGATACAGTGTTGAAAAAACTGTTGGTACTCATAAAATATTGATAAATGCAATACAAGTTTATGTTTGTCTTCAAGAAATATGATAGACAAAACCATGTGTGAAGTTTTATGACGAAATATCTCCGATTTCTATTCTATATATAAATTTATGAATTGAAGTTTTAGCTGCTAATCTGGGCCACGGGTCATTGTGAGTAGCATGTGTAGTCACGTGAACAGATACGGTGTTGTATTATATATAATTATTCTCTGTGTAAAAATTACCAAAAATATCTACACATTTCAATAAAATGTTACTAATTTAAAATCTTACTATAAGATCTTTTGAAATATATATGAGCAAATAATACTATTTATTGCTAATGTTGAATAAATTATATGAAAAATAATTGAAATATACGATTATAAATAACTTAATACCATCAATAATGATTGAACGAATTCAACCACGAATAAAAACTTTTAAAATTTTAAAGATTTCGCAAATTGTTTTTCATTTCCAAACCATATATTACATTAGGTAAATTATCAAAGCATTCTTTAAAATGAAATCAAATTTGATTTGTACTGAACATGTTATAATGATCACTAAATTTGCCGGAAGGTACACTAGTACAGGTGAACTATCCTTGACACTGTGGGGTGAACTAATCGAATTCTCAAAATTTATCTTTTTCACCTTAAATTGTGGGAACAATTATGCATATTTTATGGAATTCTAAATTAAAAAAAAAACTTATATAAAATTTCATTATCTAATTTATCATTTATCATGTTTTGTTATTTTAATATACAATACAAGTGTTGCCTGAGGGCAAGTGTGGACACAGAAATGTGCTGTCCAAAAGGCAAGTGTGGATGTCAATATTTCATATTATTTAACTTAAAAAAAAAAAAAAAAAATTCATGGACACAGAGGTCCTGGATTTTTTTTTAATAAAAAATAAATCATCTGATATAATTTGGTAATTTATTAGACTGTTGAACTTTAATTTGGTTTGTAATGATAGCCCTCAAAGGGAGGTAATTTACAGATGTTTACATCATGCAGTTTAATGATGACTAATTGGGCTTTATGACCTCTGATGTTTATGGAAAGTAGATGCTGATGACAGACATGGAAGGAAATACTTATTTTGTTTTATGAAACAGTGTATGTCACCATTAGAATTGCGA
>MJUT01019360.1:202688-220244 GCA_002080005.1 Gigantidas platifrons | reverse complement strand
CATCCTGTTATATTTTGTGATGGAGATCTTATGATCCCATCATGCTATTTTTTGTGATGGAGATCCTATGATCCCATCATGTTATATTTTGTGATGGAGATCCTATGATCTCATCCTGTTATTTTTTGTGATGGAAATCCTATGATCCCATCATGTTATTTTTTGTGATGCTAAGAAGATCCCATAATCCCATCATGTTATTTTTTGTGATGGAGATCCAATGATCCTGTTATTGTTTGTGATGGAGATACAAAGATCCTGTTATTTTTTGTGATGATTAGAAGATCCTATGATCTCATCCTGTTATTTTTTGTGATGGAGATCATATGATCTCATCCTGTTATTTTTTGTGATGGAGATCCTATGATCCCATGATGTTATTTTTGGTGATGGAGATCCTATGATCCCATCATGTTATTTTTTGTGATGATGAGAAGATCCTATGATCTCATCCTGTTATTTTTGTGATGGAGATCCTATGATCCCATCATGTTATTTTTGTGATGGAGATCCTATGATCCCATCATGTTATTTTTTGTGATGGAGATCCTATGATCCCATCATGTTATTTTTTGTGATGGAGATCCTATGATCTCATCCTGTTATTTTTTGTGATGGAGATCATAAAATCTCATCCTGTTATTTTTTGTGATGGAGATCCTTTGATCCCATCATGTTATTTTTTGTGATGGAGATCCTATGATCCCATCATGTTATTTTTTGTGATTCCTGTGATCCCATCATGTTATTTTTTGTGATGGAGATCCTATGATCTCATCCTGTTATTTTTTGTGATGGAGATCCTATGATCTCATCCTGTTATTTTTTGTGATGGAGATCCTAAGATCCCATCATGTTATATTTTGTGATAGAGATCATATGATCCCATCATGTTATTTTTTGTGATTCCTATGATCCAATCATGTTATTTTTTGTGATGGAGATCCTATGATCTCATCCTGTTATATTTTGTGATGGAGATCTTATGATCCCATCATGTTATTTTTTGTGATGGAGATCCTATGATCTCATCCTGTTATTTTTAGTGATGGAAATCCTATGATCTCATCATGTTATTTTTTATGATGGAGATCCTATGATCCCATCATGTTATTTTTTGTGATGGAGATCCTATGATCCCATCATGTTATTTTTTGTGATTCCTATGATCCCATCACGTTATTTTTTGTGATGGAGATCCTATGATCCCATCATGTTATTTTTGTGATTCCTATGATCCCATCATGTTATTTTCTGTCATGGAGATCCTGATCTCATCCTGTTATATTTGTGATGGAGATCCTATGATCCCATCATGTTATTGTTTGTGATTCCTATGATCCTATCATGTTATTTTTTGTGATGGTAAGAAGATCCTATGATCCCATCATGTTATTTTTTGTGATGCTAAGAAGATCCTATGATCCCATCATGTTATTTTTTGTGATGGAGATCCAATGATCTTGTTATTGTTTGCGATGGAGATCCAAAGATCCTGTTATCTTTTGTGATGGAGATCCAATGATCCTGTTATATTTTGTGATGGAGATCCTATGATCCCATTATGTTATTTTTTGTGATTCCTATGATCTCATCATGTTATTTTTTGTGATGGTAAGAAGATGATATGATCGCATCATGTTATATTTTGTGATGGTAAGAAGATCCTATGATTCCATCATGTTACTTTTTGTGATGGTAAGAAGATGCTATGATATCATCCTGTTATTTTTTGTGATGGAGATCCTATGATCCCATCATGTTATTGTTTGTGATGGTAAGAAGATCCTATGATCCCATCATGATATTTTTTGTGATGGAGATCCTATGATCCTGTTATATTTTGTGATGGAGATCTTATGATCCTGTTATTTTTTGTGATGGAGATCCTATGATCCTATCTTTTTCTTCTGTCCTTTCTCTCTATTAGTTTTAAATAATGATAATGTACCCACAAATACATCACTCAGCAATATGATATCTAAAGTTAAATGACTCTAAAATCCTATTATAAGTTCAGTTTCATTATGTTTATGAGACAAGATTCTAAAGATAAATGTATTTTCATGTAAAATAACAATATTTTCAATTTGCGAGAGGATAATATATAATGTTTTTAATAAAAAACCATTTACAGGTACTTAAAAAGATTCAGGATCCTACATCTTATAGAATAACGTATGTACACCAAATTGATTAAAAGGAAACATTATTACCAACTGATCATATGACCCTTTATAACTATGTTAGTTTGTCAACCAGAAGTTCACATGAGTATGAACCACTGTGGATAAAAGATATTATTACAATTTCTATAACTCCTACCTTCTTTTTCAGTTCAATATATCTATAAAGTTCAATTACGATATAACCTGGCTTGGGTCAGTTTACGCTTAATAAATCGCGAGGCGGTTTATGAAAAGCGTAAGCTGACCCAAACCAGGTTATGCAAGTATAACCTGTTCAACAAATTCAAATATTCCTTATAATTTAATTTTTACAACAAAATTTAATGATTCCTCGATTTTAATTACGACTATTTCATGTGATTATTTGAATTTGAAATTGGCGGATGAACATGTTGGTGACGTCACAATACCAACCCAGGTTATCGAGTATAACCAAAATTTTCTCCAGACGGATTAGCCAATCAGATTGAAATATTCAAATCAAATTAAATTATATATATATATTTTCTTTTGTCAACAAAATGAACTGTGAGCTAATGCTCACTTATGATACCCCCGTTGTTCGGCAAACAGGAAGTAGGAATGTGACGAGTCAAAAAACGCTTCCCACGATATGGGGTACCTATATGAAGCTTGTGACAAAATATCAGATTTCTGCCATCAATAGTTGCTGAGAAAAATGCGATGAAAAATGAGCATATATGTTCAATGTGTATAAAAATCAACAAAGTCGGCAAACAGGAAGTAGGAATCTGATGGGTCCAAAAAAGCTTCCCACAATATGGGGTACCTATATGAAGCTTGTGACCAAATATCAGATTTCTGCCATCAATAGTTGCTGAGAAAAATGTGACGAAAAATGTGCATATATGCTCAATGTGTATAAAAACCAACTAAGTTGGCAAACAGGAAGTAGGAATCTGACGGGTCCAAAAACGCTTCCCACGATATGGGGTACCTATATGAAGCTTGTGATGAAATATCAGATTTTTGGCATCAATAGTTGCTGAGAAAAATGTGACGAAAAATGTGCATGTATAAAAACCAACTAAGTTGGCAAACAGGAAGTAGGAATCTGACGGGTCCAAAATCGCTTCCCACATTATGGCATACTTATATGAAGCTTGTGACCAAATATCAGATTTCTGCCATCAATAGTTGCTGAGAAAAATGCAACGAAAAATATCTTGGGATGGACAGACGGAAGGACGGACAGAGGTAAAACAGTATACCCTCCTCCCCCTCTGGGGAGCAGGGGTATAACAAAATAATGTGTATAACACACAGGAACTTATAATAATGTGTATAACACACAGGAACTTATAATAATGTGTATAACACACAGGAACTTATAATAATGTGTATATCTGACATCATTCTTGGTATTTAGTTTTCCAGTAATTGTCTACAGTTTAATATTTATTATTGATAAAAAAAAGATTTCATTTTTTTTTTCATTGGTCTGATATAAATGTATGTACCAGTTAATATTTAGGTGTATATTAGTATAGCACATGTAATATTGTACCGTATATAGTAAGGATCATGGCAAGAAAATACAGTTAATATTTAAGTGTAGATTAGTACAACACATGTAATATTGTACCATATATAGTAAGGATCATGGTAAGAAAATACAGTTAATATCATGTAATATTGTACCGTATATAGTAAGGATCATGGCAAGAAAATACAGTTAATATTTAGGTGTAGATTAGTATAACACATGTAATATTGTACCATATATAGTAAGGATCATGGCAAGAAAATACAACTGTTTGTATGTAGAAAAACATACTGGGAAATTTGTTTCAAGGAGTAAAAAAATATTTACATCAAAATAACATAGTCAAGTCAAAAAGTTGACTTTATAGCAACATATCTTCAAGAAAAGTAACATGGCTGTCACAGTAAAGGAACATGATAATATTACTACACAAAGCACATTGGAATTTCAACAAAAGAAAGGCTGGTTTAACAAGGGCAACGCAAAGTGTGGCATATCCCTTCGCCTTTGACCTTTGACCTTTGACGTTGAAAATCAATACGGTTCCAGATTCTCTTCAGGACTAAGTATGTACCAAGTTTGGTCAAAATCAATTGAAGGATGTTGATTCTAGAGTGTTCACAAGGATATTACAGGGTAAAAATTAGACCCTGTGACCTTGACCTTTGACCTTGAAAATCATTAGGGTTTCAGAATCTCTTAAGGACTTAGTATGTACCAAGTTTGGTCAAAATCCATTGAAAGATGTTGATTCTAGAGTGTTCACAAGGATGTTACAGGGTAAAAATTGGACCCTGTGACCTTGACCTTTGACCTTGCAAATCAATGGGGTTCCAGACTCACCTAAGGACTAAGCATGTACCACGTTTGGTCAAAATCCATGAAGGATGTTGATTCTAGAGTGTTCACAAGGATGTTATGCAGTAAATAATTTGACCCAGTGACCTTGACCTTTGAACTATGACCTTGAAAATCAATAGGGTTCCAGACTCACCTAAGGACTAAGTATGTACCACGTTTGGTCAAAATCCATAGAAGGATGTTGATTCTAGAATGTTCACAATGATGTTATGCGGTGAAATTTTGACCCGGTGACCTTGCAAATCAATAGGGTTCCAGATTCTCTTAAGGACTAAGTATGTACCAAGTTTGGTCAAAATCCATTGAAGGATGTTGATTCGAGAGTGCTCACAAGGATGTTATGCGGTAAAAATTAGACCCTGTGACCTTGACCTTTGACCTTGAAGATCACTAGGGTTTCAGATTCTCTTAAGGACTAAGTATGTACCAAGTTTGGTCAAAATCCATTGAAGGATGTTGATTCTAGAGTGTTCACAGGGATGTTACAGGGTAAAAATTAGACACTGACCTTGAATTTGACCTTGAAAATCAATAGGGTTCCAGACTCACCTAAGGACTAAGCATGTACCACGTTTGGTCAAAATCCATTGAAGGATGTAGATTCTAGAGTGTGCACAAGGATGTTATGCAGTAAATAATTTGACCCGGTGACCTTGACTTTTGAACTATGACCATGAAAATCAATAGAGTTCCAAATTTTCTTAAGGACTAATTATGTACCAAGTTTGGTCAAAATCCATAGAAGGATGTTGATTCTAGAATGTTCACAAGGATGTTATGCGGTAAAAATTAGACACAGTGACCTTGACCTTTGACCTTGAAAATCAAGAAGGTTCCAGTTTCTCTTAAGGACTAAGAATATACCAAGTTTGGTCCAAATCCATTCAAGGATGTTGATTCTAGAGTGTTCACAATGATGTTACGAAAGGATGGACGGACGGACGGACGGTAGCGTTACTATATCCCTTCGCAACTTCGTTGGCGAGGGGATAATTAAGCAGAGAGAAGTGCACTCTCATCCAATAAAATCTTAGTTTAATAAATACACACTAGTGAGCAACATTAGTAATACCTTAACGTTAGAGAATACAGAAGTGGCAGTCAAAAAGGACAATCCAGATCTAGAGAAGCTAGCAACATAGGGAACACAAATAAAACAAAAACACAACACAATATGTGTTGGACACCACTATACGTCAACAAACACAAATAACATAAATAAGACATGCACCCTCCTACAAACAACTGGAGGTAAAGACGAATCGAACATCATTTTTATGCGGAAATCGTACGCAACGGACATCACAGCATGGAACTCAGAACGTCAAGACACATAATAGGACTACACAAAAAACTAAAAAATGAGCAACACAGACCAACCATAAAACCAGGGGCAAACTCTGGTGTTTGTGAAGGGTAAGCAGTTCCTGCTTCTTATTAAACACCCACTGTGTAACTCATATATACAGTTAAGTTCAGTAAAAGACTTGGCATTGATAGAGCAAACCCTTGGGTTCCAAGGAATAATGGACAAATTCTATTGACTATTCTTCTCAGATATGTAGACATAGTATCTACACTGACTATCCATTAATCTCCTGACAGTTTTATCTACTTTTCAAATGTTTTCTTACTACATTACATTCTATCATAAATAAATGTGTAATAATGATTTGTATTCCTGACACTTATAGCTATGGAAATAATTGTATCTATCAGCAAACTGACATATACCAAGACCCCTTTTGTGTAAATGTGACCATGTCAGCTGATGACACATTTCATGACCCTTTTAACCATGTCATAAATCATAATTAAGTCACTTTGTATAACTCTTTTTATAGTATAGTATTTCACTATAATCAGGACAAGATTTTTTTCCTTCTTTTAAAAGTCATTTTTCTCATTGTACAGCTTAAGGCTTGAAATTATGCAATTTAGAGCAGAAAATATGTTAAAACTTATACATGTAAATAGCTTTGTGATTAATTTAGGAAATTAAATTAAAACCACATGTGTTTGTCGACGCCACATACTTCTGATGATTTTGTTTATTTTGCTTTTCTACTGTCAGGTACAGAAAAAATACTTGTTCTTCATCTTGAATGCATAGTTAAATAAAGTAAACGATTGATTGAATATATGCTATATTTAGCAATTGTTCAGTCATATGTATTCAGAGACAATTGTTTAGTGGAGAAGATAGCTTGGGATATCTGTATGTTACATGCAATTCACTGGTTAACTATTTCACTCTCATCAAACCAGTCAAACACACCTCGTCTTGAGTTGGACAAAAATCTATGCCTCAATGATAAAGCAGCATTTATTTAAATAGATCCATTTAAAAGACTATACCCCCTCAATATAAATGGAACATAGCCAGTGGTTTATTGTTGGCTTGAACTTATTAACTTCCAGTCTTAAGTGTGCACTTTCAAAAATATTTCAGTAATATTGTGGCAGTCGGTTTTAATGGAGTACCAAGAGAAAACTACTGACCTGTCCCACAAGTCATTCACAAACTGGAGAACCCCGAGAAAACTACTGACCTGTCCCACAAGTCATTGACAAACTGGAGAACCCAGAGAAAACTACTGACCTGTCCCACAAGTCATTAACAAACTGGAGAACCCCGAGAAAACTACTGACCTGTCCCACAAGTCATTGACAAACTGGAGAACCCTGAGAAAACTACTGACCTGTCCCACAAGTCATTGACAATCTGGAGAACCCAGAGAAAACTACTGACCTGTCCCACAAGTCATTGATAAACTGGAGAACCCAGAGAAAACTACTGACCTGTCCCACAAGTCATTGACAAACTGGAGAACCCAGAGAAAACTACTGACCTGTCCCACAAGTCATTGACAAACTGGAGAACCCCGAGAAAACTACTGACCTGTCCCACAAGTCATTCACAAACTGGAGAACCCAGATAAAACTACTGACCTGTCCCACAAGTCATTGACAAACTGGAGAACCCAGAGAAAACTACTGACCTGTCCCACAAGTAATTGACAAACTAGAGAATGCAGAGAAAACTACTGACCTGTCCCACAAGTCATTGATAAACTGGAGTACCCAGAGAAACTACTGACCTATCCCACAAGTCATTGATAAACTGGAGTACCCAGAGAAAACTACAGACCTGTCCCACAAGTCACTGACAAACTGAAGTACCCAGAGAAACTACAGACCTGTCCCACAAGGCACTGATAAACTGGAGTACCCAGAGAAAACCACTGACCTGTCCCACAAGTCATTGATAAACTGGAGTACCCAGAGAAAACTACAGACCTGTCCCACAAGTCATTGACAAACTGAAGTACCCAGAGAAAACTACAGACCTGTCCCACAAGGCACTGATAAACTGGAGAACCCAGAGAAAACTACTGACCTGTCCCACAAGTCATTGACAAACTGGAGAACCCAGAGAAAACTACTGACCTGTCCCACAAGTAATTGATATACTGGAGAACCCAGAGAAAACTACTGACCTGTCCCACAAGTCATTGATAAACTGGAGGAGTACCCAGAGAAAACTACTGACCTGTCCCACAAGTCATTGATAAACTGGAGAACCCAGAGAAAACTATTGACTTTCTCTGGGTACTCCATTAAAACTGAGTGCCACAATATTATTGAAATATTTTTGTGGCACAGGTCATTGACAAACTGGAGTACCCAGATAAAACTTCTGACATATCACACACGTTATTGATAAACTGGAGTACCCAAAGAAAAATACTGACCTGTCCCACAAGTCATTGATAAACTGCAGGAGTACCCAGAGAAAACTACTGACCTGTCCCACAAGTCATTGATAAACTGGAGAACCCAGAGAAAACTATTGACTTTTTCTGGGTACTCCATTAAAACTGACTGCCACAATATTACTGAAATATTTTTGTGGGACAGGTCATTGACAAACTGGCTTACCCAGATAAAACTTCTGACATGTCCCACAAGTCATTGATAAACTGGAGTACCCAGAGAAAACTACTGACCTGTCCCACAAGTCATTGACAAACTGGAGTACCCAGAGAAAATCAT
This sequence comes from Gigantidas platifrons, assembly GCA_002080005.1. Classification (NCBI taxonomy): domain Eukaryota; kingdom Metazoa; phylum Mollusca; class Bivalvia; order Mytilida; family Modiolidae; genus Gigantidas; species Gigantidas platifrons. The sequence continues at coordinate 211,631 of MJUT01019360.1, read as the reverse complement.
TGACATGTCCCACAAGTCATTGAAAAACTGGAGTACCCAGAGAAAACCACTGACCTGTCCCAAAAAGTCATTGACAAACTTTATCACATAAGGTTGTATCTAGTACACCTGACCTTAGATAGTAATAAACTTCATAACTTTAGTGACAGGCACTGTTTGTATAGGTAGATGTAAATCTAACTATCATATGATCATGGTCATGACAGCCCTTTCAATAGAAGTTCTATTATTATTACAATGAAACAGAAAATGGTCCAATAATTTAAAAAATTCTGTCATTATAATAAATATTAAAATTAAAATCGATGAAATGGAAAGTTTAATTAATGTGTACCTGTGATGAATACATGTACTGTTTAAAAATAAAAAGTTTAATTAATTTGTACCTGCATTGAATGCATTTACTGTTTAAAAATAATCAGATGAAAGGAAAGAAAAGTTTGAGTAAAATGTACCTGTAATGAATACATGTACTGTTAATGACTATAAACCAATAAATCATATATTTAAGAAAAATGTCAATATACACTTTAATGGCAACTTCAATTTACATTATTTCTGCAGTAAAATTATGTTTACAGATATACAAAATTTATTTAGAATCAGCAAAAACTTTCACTTTTATATAAACTTCAATTAGTTTATGGCATGATTCAATTAGAAATGTCCAAAACTTTCTTTTCACTGTTTTTACAGTTGTAATAATACATAGTTATGAAAATAAAATATCAAAGGTCCATTGGTTGCTTTAATATTATAGTTGATGAATGTATCTATCCATGTAGAAAATAGGCTCTTTTTTATCAGACTATTTTCATACTGGAATTGTAAGAATCAATTATAAAACTCTCTGTATAACAGTCCATGATAACAATTCCCAAAACATATTATATAAGTCCTAGATTTATTTTTATAACCGATTATACATGTTCTAGATTAACATGTAATTTTTAATATGTAATATAGGTATTATATATTATTATGTATTATTTTTTATATATAAATGTAAGACCTGAGGCTATCATATATATTTTTTCTAACACTTTAATGTTGGTGATGCATCACTGTCAATATAAAATGGTCACTACTACTCAATCATACATTCACAATGTTGACCTGTTCCCCCTCTTCTACACCTATTTACAACTAACTAATCACTCATACATTCATGATTATGATCCATCCCCCCCCCCCCAATCCATTATTTGTCCAAGTCTTTAATAGCAGAATACAAACATTCACAATTATCATCATTTCCCCCTCTTCTCCCACCCTATTTTGTTCCAGTCTTTAAATAAAAGGGAATACATGCAATATTGCAAAAATTAAGGGTTAGGTTTACGCTGTTTAATGCCACTTTTGACAATATTTCAGTTATTTCGTGGCGGTCAGTTTAATTGATGGAGGAAACCAGAGTCCTAAGAGGTAACAACTGACCACCCGCAAGTCTTAACACACTTTATATCACATAATTTGTATCAAGTACACCTCGTCTGAGATGGATTTGAACTTGTAATGTTAGTGGTGATAGGCACTGATTGCATAGGTAGTTATAAATCCAATTACCATACGATCACGACCATGACAGCCCCTGCACAAATTAAGATAAAATCTCAATTGCTATTGATAATATCAGAAAACAAATGAGATTCTAAGTTTTAATTCCCACTTTAAAATTACATATTAATCAACTTACTTTTTAAATTTCTCTCATTTATACTGAACTTATATTGACAAAGCTTTTGTTACTTTCTATAAATGAGGACAAAATTCTCAAGATTAATTATCACTTATTAGTTGTTGATCGGAATAAAAAATAATAAATAACATGAAAAAGAGGGGAGTAAATGATTTACTGTCATATGTTAGCTATAGACATCATGTAACCCTGACATCTAGCTGAGGAAAAGATAAGGCTATAAGAGTTACAGTTCTACAGCTACTCTCACATCTTATCATTTTAGATACCCGGTATACACAAAAAATGCATCCATAAAATAATCTATTTTAAAGTTTTTTCTAATTTAAATTTGTCATTCTGTATACTTTTTAATAATTATTTTCAAAAATCCATTAAAGGACCATTGTTCCTTCTTTATTCAATTTTAGTAAAAATCTGAAAGTTATCTATAAAAAAAAAGTCTTTACATTTTGCTATTAAAGTAAATTGGTATTTTTTCATAATGGATGTCTTTAATTGATCAAACTAGTGAATATAAGTAAAAGAAATGATAATGATTTGGATGACAATTAGTTTTTAAATAATTAATTTCTACTGAACTTATAATGACAAAACTTTTGTTTTTCAAACTCACCGTTTCCACAGTAGAACTTTCAACAGATCATCATCCTTACTATGAACTGTCAATGCTCTTAATCCACAGCTAATTGTTGATGCTACTAGATGCTGCATTGTAGCAAAACAAACACTCAATAATAGCCTTATTTCTTCTCTACCATCCAATTAACTAAGTAGATTATTATACCAAACAAAACTAATTCTTTTGTACATACTCTATCACAACACAAACTACTCTGTTAACGTCAATCTATACACACATTTTTCTTCCAAGAAAGATTACGTCCCGCACATCATTAATCGGAAAACATACATTTCAGAAAAAAACATGATTATCCAAGAAATGAGCATTCTAATGACAGGTATTTGTTTTGTTGACAATGTTTGGAGTGACACCTGTAACAGGTAGTCTCTCATACACACCTGGGTGATCACAATGTCAGTTACTTCCAATAATCATTCATACAAAATTATATTATTTGGTTTAATGAGAAATTTACAATTGATGAGAAATTTGTGCTGCAATAAATCGTGAAAAAATATTTGTTCTGCTTGTCTGTACACACCCACATTGAATTAGAACAAATTATTAAAGAACTAATTATTCCTTTCATAGGACCATCTAAATTTCTTAGATCAATACCACAAGACATCAATTCATTCAAATAAGTTATCAGTTCAATTTCAGAAATATAATATTGACTTGACGAGTAATTAAAATCTAAATTTTTGACAAGTCACGTTGATTTGTCTCACAATGTAGTTCTTGTTATCAATGTTCTTTTTTTAACATCTCTTCCTTTTTTCAAGTATTAGTCAAACAAAATAATACTTGGATTTTGTTAGCACAGAATTTAAGAAGTTGAGGGTTGAAATGGCAATATATATATAACCCCTCTCCTCTTATTCAAGATGTATATATGAATTTTTTTCTGAAACTTTTTGCTTCCCTTTTTTGCCCATTTTCCCATTTTCCATTTTGTGTGAATATACAAGTTTTAGACCCTTAGGTCTATAGTAATTGCTGTATCATGGAACCCAACATTTTGCCAGATCAAAGAATATCATCCTTCCTAATTAAGAGAGATTAAAGGGGTCCCATGAAGGGTGACTGATCAGGGTAATTACAGGTAAATCAAAGGTAAATTGGATTCTCTATTTGCTCTTTCTATTTAAATGAAATTACATCAAATACGAAAACATAAAAATTAATATCTATTATTAAATTTTAAAACTATATAAGCACACATGCAACGTAATAATGAATATTTATTTTAAAATCTTCAAACTATTTAAGCACACATGAAATATGAAAACATAATATTGAATATGTATATATTTTAAAAGTATATAGTTTTGATGCAGTTACATCTAAATATCTAAATCCCTCATTCAAAGGAAATCAGTGTACTAGTGACCTAATACTATATATACAGGGTTGGTAAATTCCATGGGGGGGGGGGGGGGGNGGGGGGGGGAAGAGTGTGCTAGTGACTTAATATGACTAACACCCTGTGTAACTAATAATTTTTACATTAAACTTTAAAACTATTATAGGCACTATATGAAATATGAAAACATAATCATGAATATTTATATTAAACTTTAAAATCATTATAAGCACACATGAAACATAATAGTGAATATTTATATTAAACTTTAAAAAAACTATTATAAGTACTTCATGAAATATGAAAACATAATCATGAATATTTATATGAAACTTTAAATCTATTATAAGCACTACATGAAATATGAAAACAAATTATGAATATTTATATTAAACTTACATAAACTCTTACATATTAACTATTTCATTTCTCATAAAATTTTGTCATTTTCTTTATTTCAATTGTTCTTCTTAAATCACTATGTTACACTTCATTTTCATCAGATTTGAATTAAATATAGCATGTGATATTTCACTTATTAATTACTTTTTGAAAATTATATGACTTTAAGTGGCCCCAACTTAAGTGCTAAAACAACATTCTACACTATATATTGTTCTAAGATACAGATAGGATACCACAGATACAGATAGGTCTGTTTCATTCCTTGACCTAAACCTCGAAATTGATAGTGAGAGGTGATTAAGAACGAAACCTTACGACAAAAGAGATGATTTCAATTTTCCCATTGTGATCTTTCCATTTATATGTAGCAGCACCTGCATATGGAGTATACATCTCTCAGTTGATTCGATATTCCAGAACTTGTGGTTCCTATCAGGATTTCCTTGATAGATGGTTGCTGCTAACAACGGATATGATCCACATATCGTAAACACTTCCCAGTCCTTTCCTTATTCTTGACTAATCATCGGGTTTGTAACTAGATTAACACAATGGATGCCACTAGTGGAGGAGGAACTGCTGCCCCTTCTGAAGCACTTGGTAGTTGGAATTACAACTACCAGTGCAATCAGTGTCTATCACCAATACGGTTGTGAGTTCGAGTCCTGATGGATACATTATTATGAGATAAAGTCAGTGACATGCGAAAGGTTGGTGGTTTTTCACCTGGTACTCCAGTTTCCACCACCAATAAAACTGACTGTCAAAAATATCAGAGACAACAAACAACAGCACTATGAGCTGCAAGAGAGGCAAAAAACCAGGCTTAATAAGAAAGACAACAAACTACAGCACCATGAGCTACAAGAGAGGCAACAAACCAGGTTTTATAAGAGAGGCAACAAACCAGGCATTACTTAGTATAAGAAAGACAACAAATCACAGCACCATGAGCTGCAAGAGAGGCAACAAACCATGATTTATAATAAGACAACAAACCAGGCATCATGATAAAGACAACAAACCACAACACCATGAGCTGCAAGAGAGGCAACAAACCAGGCTTTATAAGAAAGACAACAAACCACAGCACTATGAGCTACAAGAGAGGCAACAAACCAAGCTGTATAATAGAGGCAACAAACCACAACACCGTGAGCTGCAAAAGAGGCAACCAACCAGGCTTTATAAGATAGACAACAAACCACAGCACTATGAGCTACAAGAGAGGCAACAAACCAGGCTGTATAAGATAGACAACAAACCAGGCTTTATCAGAACGACAACCAACCACGACACCATGAGCTACAAGAGAGGCAACAAACCAGGCTTTATAAGAGACAACAAACCATGACACCATGAGCTACAAGAGAGGCAACAAACCAGGCTTTATAAGATAAGACAACAGACCATGGCACCATGAGCTGCAAGAGAGGCAACAAATCACAGTACCATGAGCGGCAAGAGAGGCAACAAACCAGGCTGTATAAGATAGACAACAAACCAGGCTTTATCAGAACGACAACCAACCACGACACCATGAGCTACAAGAGAGGCAACAAACCAGGCTTTATAATAGAGGCAACAAACCACAACACCGTGAGCTGCAAAAGAGGCAACCAACCAGGCTTAATAAGAAAGACAACAAACCAAGCACTATGAGCTACAAGAGAGGCAACAAACCAGGCAGTATAAGATAGACAACAAACCATGCTTTATCAGAACGACAACCAACCACGACACCATGAGCTACAAGAGAGGCAACAAACCAGGCTTTATAAGATAGACAACAGACCATGGCACCATGAGCTGCAAGAGAGGCAACAAATCACAGTACCATGAGCGGCAAGAGAGGCAACAAACCAGGCTTTATATGAAAGACTACAAACCATGGCACCATGAGCTGCAAGAGAAACAACAAACCAAGCTTTATAAGATAGACAACAAACCACAGCACTATGAGCTGCAAGAGAGGCAACCAATCAGGATTTATAAGATCGATAACATATCATGGCACCATGATTTATAAGATAGACAACAAACCACAACACCATGAGCTGCAAGAGAGGCAACAAACCATGCTTTATAATAAGACAACAAACCACGACACCATGAGCAAAAGAGGCAACAACCAGACATTATAAAAGACAACCAAACATGACACCATGAGCTGCAAGAGAGGCAACAAACCAGGCTTTATAAGAGAAGCAACAAACCAGGCATTATAAGATAGAAAACAAACCACAGCACTATGAGCTACAAGAGAGGGAACAAACCAGGCTTTATAATAGAGGCAACAAACCACAACACCGTGAGCTGCATACGAGAGGCAACAAACCACAACACCATGAGCTGCAAGAGAGGTAACAAACCAGGCTTTATAAGAAAGACACCAAACCACGACATCATGAGCTGCAAGAGAGGTAACAAACCAGGCTTTATAAGATAGACAACAGACCATGGCACCATGAGCTACAAGAGAGGGAACAAACCAAGCTTTATAATAGAGGCAACAAACCACAACACCGTGAGCTGCAAAAGAGGCAACAAACCAGGCTTTATAAGATAGACAACAAACCACAGCACTATGAGCTGCAAGAGAGGCAACAAACCAGGCTGAATAAGATAGACAACAAACCAGGCTTTATCAGAACGACAACCAACCATGACACCATGAGCTACAAGAGATGCAACAAACCAGGCTTTATAAGATAGACAACAAACCATGACACCATGATCTGCAAGATGCAACAAACCAGGCTTTATAAGATAGACAACAAACCACAACACCATGAGCTGCAAGAGAGGGAACAAACCAGGCTTTATAAGATAGACAACAAACCACAACACCATGAGCTGCAAGAGAGGGAACAAACCAAGCTTTATAAGAAAGACACCAAACCATGGCACCATGAGCTGCAAGAGAGGCAACAAACCAAGCTTTATAATAGAGGCAACAAACCAGGCTTTATCAGAACGACAACCAACCATGACACCATGAGCTGCAAGAGATGCAACAAACCAGGTTTTATAAGATAGACAACAAACCACAGCACTATGAGCTGCAAGAGAGGCAACAAACCAAGCTTTAAAATAGAGGCAACAAACCATGGCACCATGAGCTGCAAGAGAGGTAGCATACCAGGCTTTATAAGAAAGGCAACAAACCATGGCACCATGAGCTGCAAGAGAGGTAGCATACCAGGCTTTATAAGATAGACAACAAACCATGACACCATGATCTGCAAGAGATGCAACAAACCAGGCTTTATAAGAGAGGCAACAAACCACAACACCATGAGCTGCAAGAGAGGTAACAAACCAGGCTTTATAAGATAGACAACAGACCATGACACCATGATCTGCAAGAGAGGCAACAAATCACAGTACCATGAGCTGCAAGAGAGGTAACAAACCAGGCTTTATAAGAGAGGCAACAAACCACAACACCATGAGCTGCAAGAGAGGTAACAAACCAGGCTTTATAAGAGAGGCAACAAACCACAACACCATGAGCTGCAAGAGAGGTAACAAACCAAGCTTTATAAGATAGACAACAGACCATGGCACCATGAGCTGCAAGAGAGGTAACAAACCAGGCTTTATAAGATAGACAACAAACCACAACACCATGAGCTGCAAGAGAGGTAACAAACCAGGCTTTATAAGAAAGACACCAAACCATGACACCATGATCTGCAAGAGAGGTAACAAACCAGGCTTTATAATAGAGGCAACAAACCACAACACCGTGAGCTGCAAGAGAGGTAACAAACCAGGCTTTATAAGATAGACAACAAACCACAACACCATGAGCTGCAAGAGATGCAACAAACCAGGCTTTATAAGATAGACAACAAACCACGACATCATGAGCTGCAAGAGATGCAACAAACCAGGCTGTATAAGATAGACAACAAACCAGGCTGTATAAGATAGACAACAAACCAGGCTGTATAAGATAGACAACAAACCACAACACCATGAGCTGCAAGAGAGTTAACAAACCAGGCTTTATAAGAAAGACACCAAACCATGGCACCATGAGCTGCAAGAGAGGTAGCATACCAGGCTTTATAAGAAAGACAACAAACCATGGCACCATGAGCTGCAAGAGAGGTAGCATACCACAGCACCATGAGCTGCAAGAGAGGCAACCAACCAGGCTTTATAAGATAGACAACAACCCACGACACCATGAGCTGCAAGAGATGCAACAAACCAAGCTTTATAAGAGAGGCAACAAACCAGGCTTTATCAAAACGACAACAAACCACAGCAACATGAGCTGCAAGAGAGGTAACAAACTACAGCACCATGAGCTGCAAGAGCCAGGATTTATTAGAGACAACTTTTTTAATTGTTGACCAAATTTTGTTAAAATTAAATGTCAGAGTTCGAATATATCATATGTAGAAAAAAATGTTGATTTAAAAATGGATTTTAAAGAATTTTTTTTCTGAAAATTAGTAATGGACTATACATTAATACATTTTGGGCTTAAGTAGCTGACATGTCATTTCCCTGTCCCCTCCTTTTAATCATGTTTTTAGATAATATTTTACTTGAATGAATTGTTCTTCTGTGTTAATTATACACAAGTGTCCATTAAATCAATTCTGACAACAGCTTCAAGGAATTGAATATTATCATGTCGATTTCATCCTTGGTATGTTAAGTTATTACCAATTTAAAGATAGACAACTCTTTCCTACTGACAGTGTTATTGATTTTATTTGACTGGTGTGTGCTCCATGTGAAAGCTCTAATCCAGTCTGTATATTTTATTTGACTGGTGTGTACTCCATGTGAAAGCTCTAATCCAGTCTGTATATTTTATTTGACTGG
>MJUT01019360.1:154103-176378 GCA_002080005.1 Gigantidas platifrons | reverse complement strand
TTAGAGAAAACTGAAGCAGCAATCAAGAATGGACAATCCAGAGACACTGGCAACATTGGGTAAACAAGACACAGGACAAATAAACGATAGAGAATACTGAAGGGACAATCAAAAATAGACAATCCAGAGACACTGGCAACATTGGGTACACAAGACACAGGACAAATAAACGTTAGAGAAAACTGAAGGGACAATCAAAAATAGACAATCCAGAGACACTGGCAACATTGGTTACACAAGACACAGGACGAAGACAAACAATAAGATATAACACAACACAGAAAACTAAAAAGATGAGCAACACAGACCCCACTAAAAGTCTGGTTACAGGAAACAAGTATTTATTTAAGGATGGCCTGTCTTAAAAGCTTATATTCAAAACATTTCACATAAAAATATATATTATTCAATTTAGTTTTAATTTAATAGTTTTACACCATTACTTTTGATAGTTTGCAAAGAGCAGAATGAAATTAAAACATTATAAAGATTGAAATTTTATGTCAAAAGAAATACATACAGTCACAGATAATCCAGTGGTGTTAAACACCAAACCAAACTACAGTCACAGATAATTTATCCTATGTAGTACAGTCAAGATAATCCAGTGGTGTTAAACACCAAACCAAACTACAGTCACAGATAATTTATCATATGTAGTAAAATGTTACTATGTCCTTAGAATATCCAACTATATGTATAGTGATAAATATGAAAGTTTTAATATCATTTCAAGTTATTTTTTCTCGATTGCAGCAGTAAAACCAATCAAAACACAATGCAACACCTGGGGATTAGAATCCTGTACATGTATAGTTCCTGACAAATGACAACAGATATGTATGATTTAGTATGCCTTTTTCTCAAGAGAAATCTTCTGGTGAATTTTCTATGAAAAAAATGAGAATTTTCACAATTTGGACTGAAATGTCATCATTTAAAATTGCTGCAAAATAATGGTTATTATTAATTCAATTAATATGATGGTTTCATGAAAAAGCAATAGTTGAAATTTGATTAGAAAGAAGCATGTCATTTATAGAAATTCACTTTTTTCTTTTCAGTAAAATATATTCTGTTAAACAACAGCACATCCACAATAGCATGGTAAGATTCAAGCAGGGTTTCCTGTTACATGTACTTGTGATCTTTGACATTTTTACATAAAGGTAATAATTTTTGTTTAAATTTGACCTACGACCTCATAAAAAAATCATCTAATTTTGGGCTTACGTGTGACCAGGCCCCGGTGCCACAAAACTTGCGAATTTACTTAAGTCCGAGAATATTCTCAAATAAGGAAATACTCAAATTTGATTGGCTGAGAACATAGATTTGAGCAAAAAAGGTTTGCTCAGCAAAGAAAAAGTTTTGTGGCATCAGGGCTTGTTCTCACTGAAGGGGACATTTCTTGAGCATCCAATGAGTTAAACTTGACTATTATTGGTAAATACATAGGTAGTGGTTTTAAAACATGCATGAGGTCTTAATTATTGTTTAGAAATTGTAGTTTTATATGATATATGTAGGAGAAAATGGAAGCATTCAAATCTTTTGTTCCATATCTGTATATGCCATCTTTATAAAAGCTGTAGAAATGTTTGTTCTAAATAGTATGGAATTGCTTTCCCAAAATGCTGAATATTTATTGCACCTGCTGAAATGCTAGCCCAATATCATATATCTTTGTATAGTCTGTGGACTTGCTTCCCCAAAATGCAATAAAGGTACATTGTATAAATGAACCCATTTGTCCTTGGAAAATTTAATAAATCTGTAAACTTCTGTACATCCCTGAAGTCAACTAGTAAGTTTTCTTGTCAACAAATTGTAATTTAATATCCATTTTTATTCAATATGTTTTTTTTTTTACCTTGATTAAACAACATTATTCAGAAAATATTGGTGAGTCGTTCTAATGTGGGTCACGGGGTACTGTAAGGTCCTGAAGGATTACCTGAAGGATTATTCTAAACTGTGACACGTGGACGACCTGTGGACTCCTGTTGGGCAACTGTGAACGGGGTTGCAATGACCAAAAATCTTTCAAATTTAATTGAAAGAGGCCGGTGTTTACAAGAATTTACCCTTTGGGCACCTCAAACGCTGGAATTTCGGAATTTCCCATATGTGTTTCAGTGGGGTGAAAAAGGATGTTATAAGTTGCTGAAATCCATCGATTAATGTAAAATACACACTTTTTTCACTTCTTGCACATATTTTGAACATGTTATGTTATAACCTATGCATGGTTTAATCCTAATAAGCTATACCGAATACAGAACACTATTTTTATTAGAGGGCTAAGACCCTACTTTAAATAGACTAATCCATTTTTCGCGAGGAAAATTGATGCAGATGATTGTTGTTTTATCTTGGACAATAGTTTGTAAATATAGAATCTTGACAATGTAAAGGGAAGATGCTATGTTATATTTATTCATTTGTTTGATGCTGGAATATTGTTGATCATTGATTTAAACCAAAAAAAAGGGGGGGGGAATTTTACAGTTAAATAAATGTTATGTTTCGACAGTTTGAAGAGAAAAATATAAATTTGTTGTGACTAAAGCTTAAATCAGCATTAAAAATTGAACAAATATCAGTGGTTTTGTAAATGAGAGGAGTTTGAAATAAAAACACAGGACCGGACTTTAAACAAAAATAATAATCTAGGATTATTTGAATATAGAAAAATGTCAACAACAAATTATCGCTACGTCGAGTATGAATATCACGTATATTTGAAGTTATTATATGGACATACGACAACCCAATTTCCGGAAACTTAATGTCAGCAACATAATAGTTTTTTATTAAAAAAAAAATCCAGGACCTCTGTGTCCATGATTTTTTTTTTTTTTTTTTAAGTTAAATAATATGAAATATTGACATCCACACTTGCCTTTTGGACAGCACATTTCTGTGTCCACACTTGCCCTCAGGCAACACTTGTTTAGTACATAAAATATTAGTAGGGCACCAATTTTGTCAATTTATTTGAAAACAGGCAAAACAGTTTAATTTCCATCTTTTAATACCTCAACAGAGACATATTACAAGCCACAATATAAAATAAATGACATTATTTCTCTTTAGTAAGATATGGTTATTTCTAAATTTTAATTCCCAGTGAGAGCTAAAGTGATAATACTTCATGGAACATTTCCTTTTCAGCTAAGATTGGAGAGTATTATTTTAAAGCATGGGATATATATTGATCTTCATTTGAAAATATCTATACAGGCTCAAAACCAAATTCATAAATATATCACAAAACATCTTGAAAAATAATTCCAAGTTGTGCTGCCTCAGTTTAAAGTTTTAACTACTTAACTCATGACCATATATTTTTCATGAAAAATTATGAAATTTGGATTTTATTGATTAAATTTTATTATGTTTATAAGCATTTCCTAATCATTTTCTTTTCTTTGTCAGCTACTTAAATACAAATAACATGCTTAATATACATGACAAACAAATTTTTTCATAAAAAAATTACATCTGTTTTTTTCTTCTCTAAAAAACGTTAGTTACAATGACATTAACATATAAGTAAAAATCAATTAGGTAGATGTTTATCTGAAAAAAATAGTAAACACATCCTGTTTACAAAGTCAGTGATAAAAAAAAAAAAAAAAAAAAGCTACTGCCTGCAAAATTTGTTTTGAATTAGGTCATTGATCATACTCAGAATGACATCAGCATACGGGGTTATACTGTCCTAAATAATAAAGTACCCCAGATATCTACCAAGATAAAAACTAGCAGGTTTAACTTTTAAAAAGTCATTAACTAATGAAATATTTTTTCAATTACAAAACTTTGAACTTTAATTAAAAGTAAATGAAGCATGAATTGTTCGTTATGGTGACCTATTGTCTGTCTGAGGCCGACACATGGGCACCACGACACACTCCTCTAGATAAATCATGTTGCCAAGTGATATAAAACATATAGTACAATTTAAAAAACTTTGACTTAAAACTTGAACCACAATATGGATATGTGCATGTAGGGTACTCCAATAGTTCACTTTCTATTTCCTAGCGGTGAACTAACTAGAGGCTCAGTGGGATGAGCCTGTGTTGCTCACCTTTCATTCTGCTTTTGAGGAAATTTAATACAGAACCTTCCATACAAGTAGATGCCTCCTACCAAGTTTGGATCATTTGGCTAAGCAGTTTCAAAGGAAAAGATTTTTTAGAAATCAACAAATCAGAAACAAGAATTGCATGTGGTGGCCATGTTTGCTAACCGATCGGGACGAAATGAGCAATCTTCATAGAGGACATTCCATAGATGCTTCCTACCAATTTTCGGTGGTAGCCATGTCTGTTAACTGATCGGGACGAAATGAGCAATCTTCATAGAGGACATTCCATAGATGCTTCCTGCCAAGTTTCGGTTCATTTGGCCCAGCGGTTACCGAGGAGAAGATTTAAAAAAATCTGCCAATCAGAAACAAGAATTGCCTGTGGCAGCCATGTTTGGTAATGGATCAAAACAAAATGTGCACTCTAAAGAGAGGACCTTCCATAGATGCTTCATACCAAGTTTCAGTTCATTTGGCTGAGGGTTTTCAGAGGAGAAGATTAAAATGTGAAAAGTAAACGGATGACAGACGACGGACACCAAGTGATGGCAAAAGCTCATATTGCCTTTGGCAAGGTTTGCTGAAAAGAATATTAAAATGTGAATACCTACTTGTAATGTATAGAATAAACATGTTAGGCCATGCAAAGTTAATTTCTTGGTTCTCAGGCCCGCCCGCATGTGGAAATTCGTCGCCGCATTGCCGATTTTTTTGCAACAATAGTAAAAAAAAAAATTTAAATGCGGTAGCGCTGTCCGTACGGAAAAAACAACCGCATCCGTTTTTCTCTTATATCGCGTGGTCGGTGAAACGCTTTAAAACGCATCATGCTTAAATGAGATTTAAAGCATCGTTATGACAATGTATAAATAAAAAACATGTTTCCGTTTGACATTTAGACAAAAGATTTATACATTGCCATATTTTTCACAAAAAAAAGAAGAAAAAATGCCTCCCGCATCACTTTTTACAGCAGTAAAAGGATAAAAAAAAATGCCCCCCTCCCTCATCAATTTTGACAAAAAAGGGCCTGAGAACCAAGTAATTAACTTTGCATGGCCTTACACTAATCAGCATTATTCAATTTCTAAGGGCAAGAGTTATCTTTCTTTTAACAGTTTAGGCAAGAGTTATCTTTCTTCTAACAGAGGAGAAGATTTTTTAGAAATCAACCAATCAGAAATAAGAATTGCCTGTGGCAGCCATGTTTGTTAAATGATCGGGACAAAATGAGCAATATTTATAGAGGACCTTCCATAGATGCTTCCTAAAAAGTTTCGGTTCATTTGGCCAAGCGTTGTCAGAGGAGAAGATTTTTAAAAATCGGTCAATCAGAAACAAGAATTGCCTGTGGCGGCCATGGTTGTAAATCGATCGGGACAAAATGTGAAATCTTTAGAGAGGACCTTCTATAGATGCTTCCTACCAAGTTTCAGTTCATTTGGCTGAGGGTTTTCAGAGCAGAAGATTCAAATGTGAAAAGTTAACAGATGCCAAGTGATGGCAAAATCTCACATTGCAAGGTGAGCTAAAAACTAGAGGCTCACCTGGTATCAATACACAGTTTGTGTTCAATCAAGTCTAGTTTTAATAGTTTTAAGAAAAATTATTTTATTTATTTTCACAGAGTCCTATGATAAATTTTAACACATTATTATTCAAATGTAACTTTTAATGAAACCAAAACATAAATGGACATTTGGTCCCATCTGACCCCCTCATATCTAGGAAACACCTTTACAGTACGATAAGTGATATCAGCATCATATCAGAATATTTCCTGACATATATCTGATATTTGATTGTTTCAAATATTTGAAAACTGTCTTAACATATTTCCAGTAAAACCCACTTAGACCATAAAATCATAGACTTTGAGAACCACATAAGAATGGCTAAATAGAAATCATAGTGTAGCTATTAAACACCATGTAATTACTGAAGATTGATTGATTGTTGTTTAACATCAAGTGAGCTGTATTACAGCCATTGCCATGATCACGTTATACAAAAAACAAACTATGGCAATATGATGGGCCAATTAAGAAACATTTAGACGACCACAGGCAAACATGGATTTACAGATATGGGTCTGAATCTTGTGTATATTAATTTGTCCAGAACAAATAGCAGTCACCCCTTTCTGAGGGGTTGTACTCTGTAGTGGAGAAAATAAGTTCAATATCTATATCCTGAATTCCCCCTCTGGAGAAATAAATTCAGGAAATTCATTCAAAGATAACCAAAATAAAACAGTCAGCCCTTACAGATATGATTAAGCTACTTGTACAAATGAATGAAAAACAAACAAATGAAAAAAAGTGTAATTACCTAACAATTTATCAAGGCTGCACATTAAAAAGTTCAATAAAACATATCATTTTACTAGAAAGTTAAATGTTAAAGGTATACAGTTTCCAAGAAATCACTTTGATCTTAATGTTGGATATGATTTTATTGATAGTAAATTTAAACTGACATCACTTTGCTCTAATTTATTGATAACCCATTCCCCCCCATTTTAACTGTTTTAAGTAACATGCAATGATGAGAAGTTTAAGTCTATCATATTTCAACAAATATGGAATTTACCATCAATGTCAATTACTTAAAACATGTCACATGTAATAATGAATTTAAATCATCTATCAGACAGGTTCTATTTTTCACCTGAGGTTTTACCTGAGGCTGTATAGCTCATACAAGCACATTAGTTAATATCTAACAAAATTTTACCATGATTTTTATCAAAACAAGTCTAATTTGTGTAATTGTAGAACATTGCTAAAGAAACAAGTAATGTTAAATACATGTTAAAACTTCTAGGTCGATTGAGGTCAGAGAAGTCAGGTATCATTTTCATAAGAGACAAAGGTTGGTTTAAATTGACCAAATGGTCTCAGCAGGAAAGATTTTTGTCCTAATAAGCTTAATTGGAAACTCAGCAAAATAAAAAAATTCGCAGAAAAACCTGGAACATATATTCTATAGCTCATTATTTCAAATTCATTCTGTTATGCAAATTGTTGTTATATTATGTGGATAAGACCCTCATTCAGAGATGGAAAGTACAATGTACAAGCTGCACATGGTTTTGTTTACAATTTATGAAACTGTATGTCACATAACCAATGTGACCTAAACATCACATACCTAAGAAATCTGAATTTTAGAAGTGATTTTTGTAGTTTTTAGACGGATGAAGAATATCATTTTTAATAAGACTAAAAGTCTCGTAGGGAGGAACACTAGTGACCATGCCTGTCAAATATTTTGCTCCAAAAGTAACTGTGAAACTATGTATCATTGATTTTTCCTCCTCGAGATAACCATGGTCAAAATAATGAACAATCTGAATGTTTGCTCCACCCACAGCTATTCATACCCCTAGTCCCAGTTTGAGGAAATTTCTTATTTTAATAACAGCAGCTATCTTGCATTGAGGCCAGGCTGCTGGACATATTTTTGAACTGAGATCACTTAAGGATTATCCTAACAAGGATTAGTTTAATTTGGTTAGGTAGTGACAGTCTCAGAGAAATAGATTTTCAAATGATTTTTGATTAAAATAAGTAAAACTAGTAATATATATCATACTACTATTCAAATTTCAGCAAAACTGGCAGAAAAATGTCTTCTTTAGGTGTGTTTTTACCTCATATATTCTATTAATAGTAACAGCATCCATGTTAGTTGGCTAAGTTTGGTTCATATTGTCCCATTGATGTCAGAGGAGAAGATTTAAAAAAAAGTTTACAGATGACGTTCAATCAAGTTCACAGTTTCTAAGAACTTTGTTTTTTAAGGATCATCCAATGAATACTCACTATCAGTTTAGCAGTTATTGAAATATGTTTCTTTTTTACATTTTCCCATTGGGTCATATGCCTATGTCCTATGTCACACAGAAGTTTGGTTTCCATTAACTTCTGCAGTTTCTGAGAAAAGGGCTTTCATTTTTTTTTATACTACAGGGTCCTATATCAAATAGTGGTGGCCATCTTGGTTTTCTGATTGACAACAAACAGCATAAACTTATTACAGGAACTTCAAATGATCATTCATGTACAGTTTGGGTTCCATAATTTGGAATTTCTACAAAAAAGGCATTTTTCCTCTATAGAATCCTAATTCAAATCAAGTTCAATTGTGATGGCCATCCTGGTTTTATGATCGTCATCGAAAAGAAACAAGTTACAGAGTAGTGGTTTGCAGAAGATTAAAATATATACAGGTTTACAGATGAAAGAGGAATGGTCCAGGTGAGAAACAAATCAAATATTTGTTAATTAGCAGACAAGTATTAGATTGTAAAACTTAGACAGACAATTGATATTTGTGCTGAAAAAAAGTGGTAAGAATTCTTTGTTGCTCATTTCATGTGAATAATTGACTACAGATTTAGTTTTGACACTATTGTTCTTTTAATATAATAATCACACTAAAATTAATAAGAATGGACATTCTGTATGTGTACAGGGTTTATCCTACATTGATTGAACTTCAGGCGGTTATCCTTGTATTTTAACCTCCAAAAAAACTTGTTTGTTATCTAATTTGGCAGAGATCAGAAAACCAACTGAATATGTAGTAATGATCTTCATTCTTATTGCATACTATATGTAGTCATTATCTTCATGGACAATTTGGTTGGAATTAAATGTCATGTTTTCATTCTATAAATATTTATCTATAATTAAAGATGAAGAATAATAAATATATCATTTACATATGTGTACATTTTCTATTCAAGTAAATAATAAGACTGAGACAAACATTTACTGAATTACAGCTCAATATGATTTAAGAACATTGTATAATGACATCTTCATTGTGCCTTATTATGATGCCATGTATGCCTTCATGGCTTGTGACCTCTTAGATTTAATGACAAAAACTATACAATAATAGAAGGATAAACTATTTGTTATTGTTTATTTGTCTACTGGAGATGAAGATATCAGGAGAGGATTCATTAACTGGTTTAACTTCTCTAGAATCCTTGAATTTGTTCCAAATATTTGTGATTTTATAAATAATATTATTACACATGATTTAGTGAACACTTTGATTACACATGAACATTCAACTGTGAATTAAAATTTAAATAAGAATTCTGAAAGTATTGCACATCGCACAAATTCAGAGGACCTAAAATATTAGAAGTATCACCTTGCAGTGACTAGATTTTAAATTAAGTCAATATCTCGAAGGATGTAAAAAAAATCCGGACAACTTAAAATAGAGAACAAAAAATATAAGTTCAAGGGCCATAACTCAGCCAAAAATCATTCGACCAGAACGAAATTCAAACTTAAACTGTAACTCATCTAGATATAGCCATATACCAAATATCAAGTCAACATCTCGTAGGAGGTAAAAAAAAAAGTCTGGACAACTAAACATTTGAACAAAAAATACAAGTTCAAGGGCTATAACTCAGCCAAAAATCATTCGACCAGAATGAAATTAAAACTTAAACTGTAACTCATCTAGATATAGCCACATGCCAAATATCAAGTCAATATCTCAAAGGACGTAAAAAAAAAAGTCCAGACAACTTAAAATTTGAACAAAAAATACAAGTTCAAGGGACATAACTCAGTCAAAAATCATTCGACCGAAACGAAATTCGAACTTAAACTGTAACTCATCTAGATATAGCCACATACTATATATCAAGTCAATAGATCAAAGGACGTAAAAAAAAGTCCAGACAACTTAAAATTTGAACAAAAAATACAAGTTCAAGGGACATAACTCAGTCAAAAATCATTCGACCGGAACGAAATTCGAACTGAAACTGTAACTCATCTAGATATAGCCACATACCAAATATCAAGTCAATATATCAAAGGACGTAGAAAAAAAAGTCCGGAAAACTTAAAATTTGAATGTGACGGACGGACAGACGGATGGAACCTAAAACTATAGTCTCCTTCGGGTTCGCTGGTAGGGGACTAATTAGCATTCTCATAGTAAATGATTACCTTTTTCTTCTTTTTTTTTTTTTTTTTTTTTTATTAATATCCGATTGAAGTTGATATCCCCTATTGTTTGTACTGTAAGACAGGCAAGCTGAATATCTACCAATCAGTCGACAAAAAGTTCTTCATGGAGAAATTAGCCTTGTACCTTATACACTCTGGTTCAAATATTTGTGAAAAATAATTCAGTTCAACAACCTGTACTTTTGTGAAAAATTAATAAAAACGTTAATTCTAACCCCATACACATCGTCAATATATACACAAACACCCTGCAAAGCTGAAAAGTTATACATGAAAAACTGGAAGATGTAGTTAGCTACACAAACAAGAGCAGTAACTTATAAGTAATTTGTACACAAGTGTGAGACAGGGAAATCTCATCTTGACATAAGGACAATATTCACATAGCTTTGCTAAGGCTGTATACAAATGTGAGACAAGGAAATCTCACCCTGACATGAGGGCAATATTTACATAGCTTTGTTAAGATACAAGTGTGAGACAGGAAAATCTCACAATGACATGAGGTCAATATTTACATAGCATTGCTAAGACTATACAAGACTTATTGTGAGACAAGAAAATCTCATCCTGACTTAAAGGCAATATTTACATAGCATTGTTAAGACTGTGTACAAGTGTGAGACAGGGAAATCTCACCCTGACTTGAGGGCAATATTTACATAGCTTTGTTAAGACTATACAAGATTTAGTGTGAGATAGGGAAATCTCACCCTGACTTAAGGGCAATATTTACATAGCATTGTTAAGACCGTGTACAAGTGTGAGAGAGAGAAATCTCACCCTGACATGAGGGCAATATTTACATGGCTTTGTTAAGACTGTGTACAAGTGTGAGAAAGGGAAATCTCACCCTGACATAAGGGCAATATTTACATAGCATTGTTAAGACTGTGAACAAGTGTGAGAGAGGGAAATCTCACCCTGACATGAGGACTACATTTACATGGCTTTGTTAAGACTGTATATACAAGTGTGAGACAGGGAAATCTCACCCTGACTTGAGGGCAATATTTACATAGCTTTGTTAAGACTATACAAGATTTAGTGTGAGATAGGGAAATCTCACCCTGACTTAAGGGCAATATTTACATAGCATTGTTAAGACCGTGTACAAGTGTGAGAGAGGAAAATCTCACCCTGACATGAGGGCAATATTTACATGGCTTTGTTAAGACTGTGTTCAAGTGTGAGAAAGGGAAATCTCACCCTGACATGAAGGAAATATTTACATAGCTCTGTTAAGACTGTGCACAAGTGTGAGAAAGGGAAATCTCACCCTGACATAAGGGCAATATTTACATAGCATTGTTAAGACTGTGAACAAGTGTGAGAGAGGGAAATCTCACCCTGACATGAGGGCTATATTTACATGGCTTTGTTAAGACTGTATACAAGTGTGAGACAGGGAAATCTCACCCTGACTTAAGGGCAATATTAACATGGATTTGGTAAGACTGTATACAAGTGTGAGAGATGGAAATCTCACCCTGACATGAGGGCAATATTTACATAGCTTTGTTAAGACCGTATACAAGTGTGAGAGAGGGAAATCTCACCCTGACATGAAGGCAATATTTACATAGCTTTGTTAAGATTGTATACAAGTGTAACAGGGAAATCTCACCCTGACATGAGGGCAATATTTACATAGCTTTGTTAATATTGTAAACAAGAAATATAGGGTATAAAATTGGGAGGGGTGCAGGATCTTAAAATGTGAGACACTCGAAGGTTTCTCAGATTTTACGATTTTGCGCCTTTCACGGTATTTGATTCTTTTTCTCACCCCTTTCTACCGTGTCAGTGTTTGTTTAATTTTGTAAATAAAAAATTACCTCCCTTTGACAAGTTCTAAGAAAAGTAGTTCCAGAAAATGTGTAATGTGGGTCCAATAAAGTTTTATAAGTATTTATCTCTGTTGTAGTTGCATTTAAGGATACAGTCTATATATTTTATTATGAAATACATTTAAAATACTGTCAAGACACAGGTATATATTGATAAATCAACAATTTACTTCAGCAATGGAAAATAATTTTGTTGGAAAACACTTGTGCAGCTTGTCTTACTCAAGAGTCTGGGTAAGATAAACAAAATCTTAATTTCAGCAGATGGAAGAACCTATTTCTTTAACAAATAATGAGCAGCTGTCTTCTATTGGCTGTCTCACATGGTAAAGTTTCATTTACAAAAAAAAATTAGTTCCTAAAAGTTATTATAAGAAACTAATATTTTTGAATTTGATTCTCAGAGGACAAATATTATTCTCACAAAACCAAAAAAAAAAAAAAAAGGTTTCAAATATTTATTGTCTTTGAAAATCAATTTGTTCAAGAAAAATAATTAGCAATACTGTGTCAATGGTAGTGAATTGGGTAATTAAACTCGTTTAAAACCTTTGAGTATGGTCTGGATTGTAAGTTTTGTCATCAAAGGGGAGATAAATCCAACATACCATGTACTATCAATCCTTCTTCAAGAAGTGCTTGCCAGATTCCTACAGCTTGATTACGTGAATAGACCAATGTGCTCTGTTGTAATAGCCAGTCCACCATTTCAGTGCCCACCATGCATCTGCGATATGTTCGTAAATGGTACTTCCTGTCCCTAATCATGTGAGGGGCTCTTGTAAGTATCATAACACGAAGAATGTTTGCTGCTTTTGACAACTTCTGGGAAGGCATCTGAAAATTAATAGATTAATATAACATATAAATAGACTTAATCTTAAACTTTGGTACACAATATCTAAATGTTTAGTTTGTTTAATTTAGGTACTATAAAGTATACATCTATATATAATACACATCCCTTCATGTTACTTTTTAATTATTGATTGTGATAGAAATATTGATCCTGTAATTGTTCTATTTGAGTAGTCATTGACTGTGTACATTTTTGTGATATATACAATCACTGACTATAAAGTCACCTGGTCACAAATGCTTCTATGTATAGCTGTAGCTGCTAGACAAATACTGGTTTGACATGGACCACAAAATTTTGTTTGGAATGACTTGAATTTCATTTGTTATGTTCTTTTTCTCTATTAATCTGACAGTATTTACTTGCTTGACATTGCAGGAAAAACAACATATATATACATTTTCTCTGAATTTAGAATTTATTTGTACTCGGCAGTGTACAGGTAGGTAATGATCAGTCAGCAGAGTACAGGTAAGCAATACTCAGACAAAACAGTTAAATCTTGTGTTGAAGTCAAAGGATGATTTTATTTTGAAATAGATCTGTATTCAAGTTATAAGGGCTGAATTAAACTACTAATAGACCAATTGTTTACTTTGAATTATCAAAAGAAAGGATTTATCAGAGTTTAATATAACAAGGTAAACAGAATACAAGTCAAAATTAAATAAGTTGGGATGCTGTGTTTAGCTTGAGGGTTGGGCTGTGGTGTTCAACGTCACTTTCAACAATATTTCAGTCATATCATGGTGGTCAGTTTTATTGGTGGAGGAAACCAGAGTACCTGGAGAAAATCACTGACCTGTCACAAGTCACTGACAAAATTTATCACATAATTTTGTATCTAGTACACCTCGCCTGAACGGGATTCGAACTCACGAGTACCTGGAGAAAACCGCCGACCTGTCACAAGTCACTGACAAAATTTATCACATAATTTTGTATCTAGTACACCTTGCCTGAACGGGATTCGAACTCACGATTACCTGGAGAAAACCACCGACCTGTCACAAGTCACTGACAAAATTTATCACATAATTTTGTATCTAGTACACCTTGCCTGAACGGGATTCGAACTCACAACGTTAGTGATAATAGACACTGATTGCATAAGAAGTTATAAATCCAACCACAATACGATCATGACAGCCCCTAAGCTTGATATGACAAGGTATACAGTATACTAACAGTAGTAATGGGGGTAGCTGGGCTACTGTGTTTATCATCCACCAGGTTAGTACCACTACTTTTCCTTGATCTTGATATCTGTGGGGACAATTCATACTGATGTTTGTGTGCATCTGAAAAAAAAAGGATGATATTAAAGATTTGAGGAAAGGCATGTGCCACCTGTGTTTCCTTTTCTCATTGTGGAGGTTAGTGCTATGGTGCTTTACATCACTCCCAACAATATTAGTTATATCATGGTGGTCAGTCTTATTGGTTGAGGAAACCAGAGTACATTTTGTACCTAGAGAAAACCACCGACCTGTCACAAGTCACTGACAAACTTTATCATATAATGTTGTATCGAGTACACCTTGTCATGAACAGGGTTCGAACTCATAACTTTAGTGCTGATAGGTACTGATTGCATAGGTAGTTATAAATCCAACTACCATACGATCATGTCCATGCCCCCAATCCCCCAAAATAGTGACACAAGAACATGTAAAAAAGGATTTAAGACAATGGATAGTGATCCCTACATGTATGAAGTAACAAAATTAAACCCAGAAACTGAACAATTTGAAGTCTTCATAGGATTTGTAAATTATAAATTGGTAAGAGTAATTGTCAAGCTGAAGTGACCAAGGTAACTGTATGAATGTACCAGGCACCAGGGGTTTCAATAGGAAATTTTACTGGCTACACCTGAATTAAGTGCTGGCTACAATTGCAAAGTTTCAAAAATACAATCAAATATTTCACACATATTAAGTTATTTCTGTCCTTTAATCATTTCTTTACATCTGGGGCCCAGTAATATGTAAAACAATCTATTGATTGCAATGTCTTTTAAATCCTTTTGTTAGCTTTTCAAATTCAAAACAGCATATGCAGCTATTTGTTGGTAAGAACATAAATATCATGATTGTGCATATGTCATGGTCTAATTCATCTGGTTGAATATATCAAATACAGTACCACTATTTAAAAGCACTTTATCATTTCATATTTAAAGTTAACAATTTGTTTTTACTAATAGAAAAAGACTACTTGGAGGTTCCCCAACGTTGATAAAAAAGTAGGTTATTTTGATAATCAAAGATGCTATAAATGGTAATACTCGCGAAAATTTTGAGGTTGCCCTGATTATTTTTTGCCTTGATTGAGAATATTGTTTTTTGATAATGTTGATATGACAACGAATACAACCTTTTTTTTGCATCATTTCAGGAAATCAAGATGTCAAATGAATATCACAAATTGTGAAAGTTCTGTTTAAAATATGTATATACTTACCAATACATCTGACATGAATCAACAAACACGAACCAGCCAGTACTTATTACCTACCAATACATCTGACATGAATCAACAAACACGAACCAGCCAGTACTTATTACCTACCAATACATCTGACATGAATCAACAAACACGAACCAGCCAGTACTTATTAAATAGATAGTGACTAGTGAACAAATTATCTAATTAATTTATTTGTGTGACACTACAAACATTAATTTTTGTAAAGCATTGTAAGTGTGAGATGATTAGACTCATCTAGTTGTATGTATGTATAAAGTATTGTAAGTGTGAGATGATTAGACTCATCTAGTTGTATGTATGTATATAAAGCATTGTAAGTGTGAGATGATTAGACTCATCTAGTTGTATGTATGTATGTAAAGCATTGTAAGTGTGAGATGATTAGACTCATCTAGTTGTATGTATGTTTGTAAAGCATTGTAAGTGTGAGATGATTAGACTCATCTAGTTGTATGTATGTACATGTTCATAGAGAAAGTTTATTTAAAATGAGTGGATAATGAATGATGTGATCTGAAATTAAACATTACTTTGAGATAAAGGCTATCAACATCATGCTGTTTCTGGTTGGGATAGAAAATTATTCCTAATAGTGCTAGAATACTGAATTAAACTCCTACTTTTCAATATTTAGGGGAGGGTTTACACTAATGTATTTTTTTGCATTCGTTATTCACATGGTGCCTGTGACTTTTTCAAAAGCACCTCCTACTCTGGAACCTATTGAAATTCCTGAGGTATGGTATAGGTGTAACATGATGATTTAGACACAGTAATACAATAATTATTTTACCAACACCTTATGCTATAGACCAGTTTATTAAAATTCAACTATTTTGAATGAATTTCATAATGCTATCAACCAAAACAGTAAGAGAAGAAACATTTGTAGAATCTTAATCTTATAAGACAAAATCAACATGGCCACCATCTTGTCACAGATACTTACTTGTTAATGTTAAAGAACTGAGTGGAGTTATGACATCTTCCAATAATGTTTGATTTCTCTGAAAAGACATGAAAAAAAATGGAATTTACCACTTTAATAACGTTGATATCTCAAACTTATTCTTAAAAGACCATCTTTTCTGCCAAATAAATAATGAATAGCCCTTAGGGTCAGTTGAGCTGAAAAATGAATATAGGGTGGTACTAAACTGTTGTCAAAGTGTATATGTTATACTGTGTTATCAATCTGTAATTTTTTGGTCCTTCAGTCTTCAAGGGGGGTTGAAAATAAATGTTCACATAAAGGTTTAGGGTTATGTGTTTAGTATCACTTTCAACAAGATTTCAGTTATATCATGACGGTCAGTTATATCATGACGGTCAGTTTTATTGATGAAGAAACTGGAGTACCTGGAGAAAAGAAATAAAACTAATCTTTCCTTGTGCATAATAGCTTTTTAGAAACAAGTATCAGTGACTTACTCAAAGGTGATTGAATTCACTTAATAGGTGTATTCTACACCAGATGGACATAAAGTGCTGATTACAAATACAATGGAAAGCTCAAATATCTCTCCGTACAATGCCAGAATAACTCCTAGGAGTTTAAATACCAGTTGTTCTGTCAATATTACAATATTTATCAAACCATTTATGGAGGTAAATATCCTGGTTAAAGACACACAAGATGTGTCATAACAATAGACTAGAAACTTAAAATCACCCTCTGTACAATATCAATAAAACTAGTGTCAGTCAAATACAAGTTTCTCTGTCAATGTTCCCATGTATATTGTGTAATTAGTGAATATCCTTGTTACTTTATTGTACCTCAGTGACCACTGTAATACATGTATTAATACTTATTGTCTGACCACATTAGTGACTCAATAGATTCATATCTACATTTCATCTCAGAAAGATATGTCTCACACACACCCTGAAAATCACTTGTGTAAAAAAAATTCTGAAAATTAACAATGAAAAAAATGGTAAATTCCAAAATTGATTTGGTTATCCTTTAATGGTCTTTGACCTTGTTTATAAATTTCAAATGTTAATTTAGGGGAATTTAAGTTATTGAATGTGAACCTAATAAATTTTATATTTTCAGCAAGTCAAGGACCATAACTCAACTTGTCTCAAAATGGAAAAGTGATAAAGTATGAAAACACACTTGGTCTTCCTTATATGATCCCTCACTTTGTGTACAAATTTTAAATGATTTGTTTAATGCAAACTTAAGCTACTGAGCGGAAACCACAATTTTTACTTTTCAGCAAATTAAGGGCCATAACTCCTGAACGAAAAAAGGAGTAAAAACTCTCAACTTAAACAGTGATTGTATAGAAAGATGTAAATGTAAGTACCATATGATCACCACCCCCTTAATAAAATCATGAAGTTGTGTCACAGTCTTCATAGCAAGTGTTAGGCCTACCCTTTATCATGCACTGCCATCCTTACATTTCATATCTTAAAATTTATTTTTGTTTAACAACATATTTTTAATTTTTTTAATAAAACTTACAGTCAATATCTTGTAATATTGATTTACATGTGTAATTAGTAACATGGAAAGGTAGATGTATTATTTCTTAAACAATTTGAATTTTTTTTTTATTTCCAATTAAAACGTATATACATAATTGTGTTTAAAATTCTGCTGTTTTTTTTGTGTAATTAATGAGCTAAAACTGGGTTATTGATGTATTTCACACATAATGATCATAATTATTACATTTAATTATGTTTATCACTTAAGGATAAACAGCTTTAATGAATGTGAACGAAATTCCAGAATTAAATTATATCCTCTCGGAACTTCATTATCACATTATCATATACCTTGTGACGTCACATGCTGTCTTCAAAAATTTTGAATCGACACCAATTTCCATCGCAAAAAAGGAATAATCCATCAACATCCACGACTCTCATAAAAATGAAGCCCGCAAAAAGACGGAGGAACCCTCCCAGGAGACCTGATGACACAGGAAATATTGCAAACAAGAGACCAAAAGCAGCAAATAGAAGGCCAAAGCAAAATCAAGCAGGACCGAGTCGGGCCAGCCATGCCGTTTCTGACGGCCATGTCTCAGATACAGACGTTGGGCAAAAACATAAGACAAAATACAGACACGACACATCCTGCCCATCCTGCAAAATTTTACGTTAGCTCATATTTTTGAAAATATCTTCCTGTGTTAATTCAGGAGATTTGGTATTGTCATCTCTCGTTTACCGGGGAGGCCGGTTCTTGAACTGTTACCAGTTCAGAACCGTTGGGGTTGGTTGGACTCCTTTGCAAATTTCCAGAGGGTCCGTGGTTAAATGTGGGTTGGCGTAACGGTGGTCATGACCTTTGATCTCTCTATCCAAACACGTAGAGGATTTTTTGCTTTCATTGTTACCAGTGAGGCGCAAGTGTGCCAAATGTACAATCCGGCGGCTTGTTCTTTCTTCTAGCCATATCCCGTAGTCGGAACTAAGCTGTGGCCGTATATTTTCCACTTCACAAAATCGTTGTGTTCTATTTCAAATTTCATTGAATCATTCCATTAATTATGTTTATCACTTAAGGATAAACAGCTTTAATGAATGTGAACGAAATTCCGGAATTAAATTATATCCTCTCGGAACTTCATTATCACATTATCATATACCTTGTGACGTCACATGCTGTCTTCAAAAATTTTGAATCGACACCAATTTCCATCGCAAAAACCCTCCCACCACCCCCTAAAAATTTTATTGTAAGATGTGAACCATTTTCTGCTGTCCAGTTTGTTTTCCAGGTATAACTGGTTACAAGTATGCTCTGTGTCTGTGATGCTCGGACTATCAATTATCTCCATGCAGGACCACTGTGAACGGCTGCAGAACTATGTAGATCGTAACCATTACTGTGTCTGAATTGGGACGGTAGAACTACGTAGACTAGCAATGGTGCCTGAATAAGGACGGTAGAACTATTTAGATTAGTATCTGTGCTTGAATCGGAACAAAAGGTTGAGATGAAAATTTTGTTCTCACAAATGAATTGTGGTCCAGAACAATAAGAGGGATCAAGTGTTCATTATATAAAAATCTAGTTGACAACGAACAATTAACAGTCCGGAAATGCAGTTATAAATCAATTTTTCTGCATGCACGCATCCAGAAGTATTTTATTGTGTATTTGATTGACATGCATTTTGTATAATCAACAGTTCGATACAAAGAAAAGGACTTTTTTAACGTGTTTTTATTTAATTTCACTAACTTGACGGTTTAAGGAAAGAATATGTCAAGTGTCTTGCAAATACTCTTAATAATTGTCATTGTGTGTTTAAATATGAGCATTTTGTATTTTTATCAATTGTCAATAAAACTTGTCACAGTCTTGGCTGCGGCATCTGGCTAGAAGAAAAATGGGTCATGATCTCCAAAATTTTACGTTAGCTCATATTTTTGTTACTTCAGGAGATTTGGTATTGTCATCTCTCGTTTACCGGGGAGGCCGGTTCTTGAACTGTTACCAGTTCAGAACCGTTTGGGTTGGTTGGACTCCTTTGCAAATTTCCAGAGGGTCCGTGGTTAAATGTGGGTTGGCGTAACGGTGGTCATGACCTTTGATGGGGTTGGTTGGACTCCTTTGCAAATTTCCAGAGGGTCCGTGGTTAAATGTGGGTTGGCGTAACGGTGGTCATGACCTTTGATCTCTCTATCCAAACACGTAGAGGATTTTTTGCTTTCATTGTTACCAGTGAGGCGCAAGTGTGCCAAATGTACAATCCGGCGGCTTGTTCTTTCTTCTAGCCATATCCCGTAGTCGGAACTAAGCTGTGGCCGTATATTTTCCACTTCACAAAATCGTTGTGTTCTATTTCAAATTTCATTGAATCATTCCATTAATGTATTCATAATTCATTAATCTAAAAATTTCACATTTTAATTACCTTTAAAATTAGTGAGACAATAAACAATTTCCATTTGTATCAAAATTAATGTAATTTACGATAGATAAATGTTACAAGCCATTAACAAAACTTTAAAACAATTGATTTTCTTTCAGAAAGGGGATCAACTGATCAGTTTTATAGTAAGAAAGTGTTGAATACAATTATAACTTAGCTTTACCACTCTTTAAAATGTTCATACAAAATGTTTACAAAATGAATAATCAATTCTACCGGTATCCCATTCTTCTACAGTTATTTAAAAAAAAAAATCATTATTCAGTTTGGTTTGTAAACGAAATAACGATTGCTATTTTTGAGGTTCCAGTTTTCATTGTCTTCCCGATGACCTCCATTCCATGGGAATCTATCCTCCTATAGGGTAATGTTCTGGCAGATAATTACAGTCTGAAATCTATATCTAATTAAGTCAATCAAAGATTAATGTTTGATGCCAACAGTCCTTATGAAGTGACAATAATCCATTAATGTCCAACATAACTGGATTTAACCTTTCACCCCAGGTGAACTTTACTACAGTAGAACCTGAGTAAATAGAACCTCTGTGCAACCAACTTTTGTGTGTGAAATATAGACAGGAACAGATTTTATTTTAACAAAGATTTTCTACATTGGGACTTATACAGGATTCTGGTTTGTTCAGGGATCGGTTTAGAGAGGTTACACTGTATATCCATTCGATTCTTTCCTGTTTTTCCTTTACTGTTCAGCTGGACCTAAGGTTCAAGGGAGTGTAGCTATAATATGACAGTCCCATAGCCCGATAGTTTGACAGTTCGATAGTCCGACAGAGGTGTGTTTGTTTTTCACTTTCACCGTTCAAGTAACTAAGCGACTATTTAGTGACTAAAGCGAATATTTCTTATAAAGCACAGATATTTTATTTTCATAGATTAGCTATAAAATGTACATAACAGGATTTAACCTTTCACCCCAGGTGAACTTTACTACAGTAGAACCTGAGTAATTAGAATCTCCTGCCAACCAAGTTTTTGTGTGTGAAATATAGACAGGAACAGGTTAATATAATAACAAAGATTTTCTAAATTGGGACATAATTTAAAGTTTGGTTTATACAGGATTCTGGTTTGTTCAGGGTTCGGTTTAGACAGGTTACACTGTATAACCATTCGATTCTCTCTTGATTTTCCTTTACTTCCTGTAACTGAATTCAATATCAAGATTTTGCCAGCAGCATTTTCATTGGCTTATCTAAAGTTCAGCTGGACCTAAGGTTAAATGGAGCTGTATCAGATATTAATACATTGCATCATATCTAACATATGATATTTAAATAACATTACCTCCCAGAGAATTCTGAAGTCTTTTTGTTCAATCCTCACAAGTTCTGTGAATTCTTTAGTCACCACTGTGGCCTGTCTTGGCTGGTTGGTCAGAATGGACTCTCCAAATGATATTCCTACACCAAGTGTACATATTGTAATTTCGTCCTAAAGAATGAGTTCCATATAATTCAATTAATACAATTTCTTCTTCATTCCAGTCTCAATAAGTCAACTCTGTGTAACTCAACTGTTCAAATCAGAGTAATGGAATAAAAAGTTGAACACGTAATTAGTACTATACCAGATAATTACCGTTGAATATACTAAAGTTGAACACGTTACTTTTACGGTACCAGATAATTACGTTTAAATAAGCTAAAGTTGAATCTGTTACTTTTACGATACCAGATAATTACCCTTGAATAAGCTAAAGTTGAACATGTTACTTTTACGATTCCAGATAATTACCCTTGAACAAGTTGTAGTTGAACATGTTACTTTTATGATACCAGATAATTACCCTTGAATAAGCTAAAGTTGAACATGTTACTTTTACGATACCAGATAATTACCCTTGAATAAGCTGTAGTTGAACATGTTACTTTTATGATACCAGATAATTACCCTTGAATAAGCTAAAGTTGAACACATTACTTTTATGATACCAGATAATTACCCTTGAATAAGCTAAAGTTGAACACGTTACTTTTATGATACCAGATAATTACCCTTGAATAAGCTAAAGTTGAACATGTTACTTTTACGAT
>MJUT01019360.1:100687-117246 GCA_002080005.1 Gigantidas platifrons | reverse complement strand
TCACTCACTTTAAGGTGCCATTTACACTATTGTTTGTTTCACCCACTTTAAGGTGTCATTTACACTATTGTTTGTTTCACCCACTTAATGTGTCATTTACACTATTGTTTGTCTCACTCACTTTAAGGTGTCATTTACACTAGTGTTTGTTTCACCCACTTAATGTGTCATTTACACTATTGTTTGTTTCACCCACTTTAAGGTGTCATTTACACTATTGTTTGTTTCACTCACTTTAAGGTCTCATTTACACTATTGTTTGTTTCACCCACTTAATGTTTCATTTACACTATTGTTTGTTTCACCCACTTAATGTGTCATTTACACTATTGTTTGTTTCACCCACTTTAAGGTGTCATTTACACTATTGTTTGTTTCACTCACTTTAAGGTCTCATTTACACTATTGTTTGTTTCACTCACTTTAAGGTGTCATTTACATTATTGTTTGTTTCACTCACTTTAAGGTCTCATTTACACTATTGTTTGTTTCACTCACTTTAAGGTCTCATTTACACTATTGTTTGTTTCACCCACTTTAAGGTGTCATTTACACTATTGTTTGTCTCACTCACTTTAAGGTGTCATTTACACTATTGTTTGTTTCATTCACTTTAAGGTGTCATTTACACTATTGTTTGTTTCACTCACTTTAAGGTCTCATTTACACTATTGTTTGTTTCACCCACTTTAATGTGTCATTTACACTATTGTTTGTTTCACTCACTTTAAGGTGTCATTTACACTACTGTTTGTTTCACCCACTTTAAGGTGTCATTTACACTATTGTTTGTTTCACTCACTTTAAGGTGTCATTTACACTATTGTTTGTTTCACTCACTTTAAGGTGTCATTTACACCATTGTTTGTTTCACTCACTTTAAGGTGTCATTTACACTATTGTTTGTTTCACTCACTTTAAGGTGTCATTTACACTATTGTTTGTTTCACTCACTTTAAGGTGTCATTTACACTATTGTTTGTCTCACTCACTTTAAGGTGTCATTTACACTATTGTTTGTTTCACACTCACATTATGGTGTTGGTTATAATACAGCTTTAAATTTTAAAATATGTTGTCTTTTCATTTCATACCTACCAAAAACTGGCCCTACTTAAAATAAAATATTTATAGTTTCAATAAAAAATATTGTTTACTCCTTTTTACACTCAAGAATGTTTTTAATCATTGAGTGATGAAAAATATAATACATTTTTGTCTGTAAACAACAAACCAACAATAATAAAGGCCTTACTACACTACTATTTTTTATTACTACACTACTATTTTTTATTACTACACTACTATTTTTTATTACTACACTACTATTTTTTTATTAATACAAAATTAAGTTTTTTTTCTTCTTAAATGTCAGAATCATTGAAACAATTAATAAACTTATTACCCAGCAGCTATTTCTAGAGTACTTTCATATATCTTGTCACTTCTTTCAATATTTTCCAATTAAAAATAGATTTCCAATCTAATAACTTCATTGTTTACTGATAGCTTTAACTGGCCCTTCAGGTTTAAAATAAAGATTCTACATTGCTTACTGATAGCTTTAGCTGGTCCTTCAGGTTTAGAATACATTTTTGTCTATATTTCTAAATGTATTTTCATTTACTTAATTTCAAATGTTGTTACATATGATTTTACAGAAAATGTAACATAACAGTGGACTCATCAATACTGGGTATAAAGTAAATTACTTATTCACAAGATGGAGTCTGCTACAAAATACTAGTTACTATGTCCAGCGGTGGTGGTCATCTTGGTTTTCAGATCTACATAAGAAACACAAATGTTTTCAATGACTTTCCAATGATCATCAATGTACAGTGTGGGTTCCACCAGTTCAGTAGGTTCTGATAATAAGGTACATGTATTTGCAACATTTCCTACAGGGAAGCATGTTAAATTTTGTACAACAGAGACAGCCTTTTTGGTGAAGGGCTGCAATAATTTTAAAAATGTGACCATATAGAGACTATCCAAGTCAAATTTGGTTTAATTTAGCCAAGAGGTTTTAGAGAAGAAGATTGTCAAATAAATTTCTGCTAAAATAAGTTAATTTACATATTCTGGAAAAAAATCGTCAAAATAACAAATTTCATGAAAAAACTCTAAATCTATTAAAACAACTCATTAGTATAAAGCTACAACTCAATCTTAAACTCCTTCATGATTTTAGTTTTAAATGTAGGAATTTTAGCCATTTGAAAAAATTTCTATTTCTAGTAACCATCATGGGTGCAGATCAGGGCGGTCAGATATAATTTTCAAAGGAGAGAGACAACCAAAGGACTAAATTAAAATTAAAATGGCTCAAACGTTTCAAATGAAAAAAAAAATTAAATTTTTTTTTTGGATCAAAATCTGCCAAATTTGCATACTTTCAAAGAAAATGAAAAAAACAAATAATGTTTCTGGAAAACCTATAACATATTGCATACTGTTAATTTTTCTGCTCATTTGGTGGATAAATGTGGGATTATCGGTTCCGTAAGGTGGGTATTACCCCTTATGTTCCTTTTATAGTAACAGCAGCCATGTTGAATGATTAGCAGATCACTGGGTGATTTAGCCAAAGTGGTTCAAATTGGTCCAGTGGTTTCAGAAAAGAAGATTTTGATAAAAGTTTATGGTGAAGGTTGTCAAGTGAATATTTCTTAATTTTGTATAACTTAATATCCTTGGTCTAGATTCTGAAATTAATTTGTCATGGCAACCATATTTTTTTTAACTTCATTTACGTTTATAAATACCAAGAATATTGACTACATAAAGGTGAAATGATCACTGTATTACAAACAGATTTACATTACAAAAGCTTCTTACAAATAATTGTCTGCATAGAAAGTTTATTATTAAATCTATTATAGTCAAACTTGCCATAAATAACATTTTTTTAAATTAATAAATTTTAAAATTTATTACATACCTTCAACTGAAATTAATAACATCAAATAATAGCATACAACAAAAGATCAAAGAACTAACGAGTACAGTGTAATCAATTACCTATGATATCTACACTATAGACAACAGTGAACTAACATAGATTTACACAGTAAACTCAATATAAAGGCTGATAAACTGTTTATTCTATTCCTTTCTCATATATAAGGTAATCAATAGGTACCAATAATTTTTTTGTCTT
Organism: Gigantidas platifrons; assembly: GCA_002080005.1. Classification (NCBI taxonomy): domain Eukaryota; kingdom Metazoa; phylum Mollusca; class Bivalvia; order Mytilida; family Modiolidae; genus Gigantidas; species Gigantidas platifrons. Next base: position 114,083 of record MJUT01019360.1, on the reverse strand, counting down.
AAATCCACCACCAAAAATCAATTACCACTTAAGGTCCAACGACAAAAACTCTTAATATTGATGTGCATAAAACCCTGTCTATTGTTTCATATTTAGAAAGTTTGTACGAAAATGGAACTTTTATGAAGCTTAAAATTAACCAGCACGAGTCAGGTAATTGAAACCAGTATGTGTTGGATGGAGGGGGAGGGTGGGGGAGTTATATGAAGATTGTCTTCTTGTAATAAGTTGATTGAACATTTATATAAAACATTTTTTTATTAAATTACATGCATCATTATTAATTTGTGTGAAAGTTAAGATAAAAATCAATTACATCAGAGGTTGAAGATTAGATACAAGTACTTCAGAAAACGTCCAGAAACCAAACAAAGACAAAAATAGTTACCTTGACTTTCCATCATATCCCTCATTAAACACTAATTGTTTCAAAGAAACCAAAAAAGACAAAACTAATATTTTCAGTAGGTTACCTTGACTTTTGTTATTTCAAAGCGACATAACTGGCTCGTTAGTAAAATAATAACCATGCTTGCCTCAAGTGTGGAATATGATGACATCAGAAAACAATCATTCAATCACTCACTCACTCTAAGGGGAATAGTTTTAGTCAACTAGTTATGTTGTATACATATATGATTGTCTTTCTGTCTGTATTTGTAACATTGTCATGTGATGTCAAGCACAATGGTGACAGTATTTGTAACATTGTCATGTGATGTCAAGCATAATGTTAACGTTATTTGTAAGATTACTTCAACCATGTTTTGTTTTCTTGATGCTTGCCTGGGATATTAAATTATATACACTCAATAACATTAGAACAAAGATTACCAGATGTAACATATATCAACAGAGGTCAAGAATACCTCTTTAATTTGTGTCTAAGTGTAATGTTAATGTTTGATAACCTCTCACATTCATTTACATCCATCTCCTTTCTTACTTTCTGTCTTACTTATATATATATTGGCTATAACATTAGCCTGATTTTTTACAAGGTTAAAATATCAACAAATTATGAGAAAATTATACTCAAATTCGTTGTCCTTTTCATTGCTTTTGCTAGACTGGGTACCATTTTGTCTGTCATAAGGGAGATAACTTGTATAAAAAGATATAAAAACATATAATTTTAGAATCAAATTGGGAATGTTCAAAAGGTCTGTTTGATTTAAACTTGATTTTTTTTACTTTCTAGAAAACTTGTATATGAATTTTGTTAAAATAAGATGAGTTTGTATAATTTGATCTGCAGTATTTATAGTTTAAACTTAATTTATATCTACCATAAAATGAAAAAGAAGAATTTTTTTTTAAATGATGGGCATTTGAATGTATAAAATGTTGAGAAAAACCATTTCAGCCAAGTTTAATTTACATTGATTTACAAGTAGTGGTTTAAGAAGATGATAATGAAATGTTATTATTTACTGGTAACTATTCATGGATCTATAACAGATACAAAAAAAACCCCAGAAATACAGTAAATCAAAGGTAAAATATATGAAGATATGTTTGAATGTTAAATAATACCAAACAATGAGAATTTGAAATCTGAAACCCTCAAATAGGAAATTACTCTGTCTATATTAAATGAAAATTATTGAAAGAGTTTGTTTTATTCTCTCCAAAGAACTTTATCACTTTATATTACTGTGTGTCGCATGTAACTCTGAAAATCATTTGGCATTTTTTTTTACAACAAAAATGGAAGAGTAAAAAAATATTGAATTTAACAAAAACATATGTGAAAATCTTGAAACAACAAAAAATACAAAACGAAAATAAACAAACCTGTTAAGAATGAGCTTTCTCTGTTTTATAACATTGGAAAATGTCACTTCTGTACTGCTACTCCAGTAGACTGAAAAAACAAACAAAAATGTAATAAATGTCTTTTATACTGAAAAATATTAAAAATGAAATCATACAAATCTGATTGTTTTCTTTTTAAATTAATTAATCACACCTGTATTAATTACAGAGATAGATATGTATACCTGTTCTGATCACTATGTCATGTTATCTTTGTTTCAGTAATGTCACCTTTCAACATTGATGTGTGATAAATACAATAGCACCTGTACCATAACAAATCAGCCCTTTTTGTCAACTTGTTACCATGGTAACTATTTAATCAAACAATAACTACACAGCTATATCAGTGAAGATTTTCAACCAAAAACTCAAATAATGTTTTCATATATTTTCTTTCCTTTTTTGAATGTAGAGTTTAGATAATAGATTAAATTGTTAGTTTTGTAGACATCTTTAAGATGCTATCCATTTCGTTTGGATGTGTATGTGTATCAAAACAATTATGATGTTGGAAGCCATTATTGTTAGGAAATTACAGCCTTCTTATTCACTTAAACAATAAATTGATTCAAGATCTCATTCTTCTAAGCACATACTGGGCTAACCATTACTGTATATGGACATTTTCTGTAAAAGGATCAGCATAAAACACCAATTTAACCCCGTACAAGATTACATCCTGTCAAAGTGCCAAAACGGCAATTTTCTTAGTCGACAAGACTTATGCAAGATCAGCCCAATAATTATGGGCTTTATTTTTCCATTAAGTGGTATATATTTTTGTTATGTTAAATTAAGCAATCAATTTATTTAGCATACAATGATAAACCACTGTTTCCTTTTACATCATAAGACCATAAATTCTTATTAACACAACATGAGAAAATTATTGAGAAATGATGAATGAAATGATAGGCCAGTAAAATCCCCAAGATCATGAATACTGACATCAACTACAACTATTAAAATCCCAAAGATCATGAATACTGACATCAAATATACAACTATTAAAATCCCCAAGATCATGAATACTGACATCAACTACAACTATTAAAATCCCCAAGATCATGAATACTGACATCAACTACAACTATTAAAATCCCCAAGATCATGAATACTGACATCAAATATACAACTATTAAAATCCCCAAGATCATGAATACTGACATCAACTACAACTATTAAAATCCCCAAGATCATGAATACTGACATCAACTACAACTATTAAAATCATAATACTCTGAAAAAGAGGCTCCATGGCTCACAACAATTTGTTTACACTTGGTAAAAAATAAAGACTAAAACTTAGCTTATACAAAATTGTTACTTATGTAAACTAAATCTCCTGTTATTATTTACTGATTACAATGCTAAATTTATTGGGGGTGTATTCAGGCAATGGTCATTGATACAGGTTTATCTCTGTCATTTTATAGGTAGTTAATTAAAAACAAATTTGACAGTTTCTCATCATACATACACTAGTACATATTGATATAGACAACACATTCCTCCTTACAAAAGTGAAATGTCTTGGACTCAAAACAACAGCTCTATTTTACAATAACCTATACTTATAATCAGCACTAAACTCCATTCCAGTAGAGATTCCTATACTAGTGATCATTAGTTGGGGAAACTGGTCTCCTACTGGTTTAAACAAGTTTCAGTGCATATAAAACTTTGTCAGAATGAGAATGAATGTTGATCAAAGTATTGAGCTTTTACAGACTGTTGATTTTACATAAAATAATAAACTAAAATAAAAAATTTCACACTTTATTAATTCTGCGAGATAAGACTTCTTTATGTTTGTCTTTAAAATGATCGATGAAAATACAATTCTTTGGATTATTGACTTTTATTTAACCCCATAGAGCTAATTGCATTATTGCTTGTTGCTGTGCAACTCATATAGATGACAATTCCTATAACAAGATTTACGTCAAAAACCAAAATTTATCAGAATATGAACAATTTTGTTATATTTGATAATAAATAAAAATTGTGCATCTGGTATCAATATGCCAGCTTAAAAAAAGGGGAATTATCTATAATTAATACTGTTGAGGAATACATGTAATTTGGTACCAACGACCATTATAATTTGTGTATTGGTGACAAAGTGATAATATCTAATAATTTATACATAATTTAGATAGGTTATTGGTCATCACCATAATATATATACATCGTTTAACTCAATTGTGTGAAATCAGGAATACAGATAATTAAGGGAGGTAATTAGGATTATTATTACCACCAATTTACAAATAACTCATTACATCATGTGATTTTATCTGATTGACAGAAACACACCCTGATGGTAAATTCAGCAAAAATATCATTCTCATATGACTTAGGAACAAAATCAATTAAAATTAGATGTCCAAACTTTCTTCCCTGCCCCATTTCTTTGTTACAGTGGCAAAGAAAAAGGGGGGAGGGGGCAGGTGAGGGGATATAATTCTATTTAGATTAGAACAAAATGACAAACATTGATTTTTGCAGAATGAATTCCATATGGAACATGAATACATCAAATAGTGACCATTCACAAAGCACACGATTCTCATGCAAAATATTGTTTAACACTAGAATCATTGTAAGACATATTATATTTACATCATTTCTTAATATGAATTTCTTATGTGAGGATCATAAAACAATATAATTGAATTGAACAATTTTAAGAAAAGCACATAAAAAGCATATTAATTTATACAAAAAGAAAAAGTGGAAGATCATAGTTATGAAAAGAAATATCAAAACGGTGATGGTAAAAAATTCCACCAAACGCACAAAAGTTCCCATTTTTAAGTAGGCTAATCAAAAACGAAGAGAGAACTGCTGATTGTTTGGCTGAATAGCAAGTCTATATCTTGGTCAAGAATAAAATTGTAAGGTTCTTCATAATGATTACAAAGCATTGCCGTAAGCCATAAAATCATTTGAACATCAACAATAATTATTGACAAGAGCCCCCAAAAAAGAAGAAAACATGAATCTAAAATGGCTGGTCATTAACTTAGCTACACAATAAACAAATCTTCAAAACACAGTAGCCATAATGGAGGTCAGATACAAAGAGCAAGTAAATCAATCCAAAATGAGCTTCTAGTGTTCCAAGATGAGCTTCTAGTGTTCCAAAATGAGCTTCTAGTCACTAGTAGTGTTCCAAGAGAAGTAAAGAGATATAATATATAATATAAAGTGTCATCATTGGTTTAGAAAAAAAAAACACCACCAGTTCAAATTAAGACTAATTCCCTCCAATAAATAAAGAACATAAAAATGTTTTACTATCAAATCTATTATTCAGCAGTTCAATAAATATGGCATACAATGAAATATGATATAATATAATACATTCCATAATTATCCAAAATGGCATCAAATATATATTTGTACATTTGTATTTCATTACACAAATGTGTATTTTTTCAGTAGTCAAAACACCTTTCTATATTGATTTCTCCCTGTCATATTGATAGCTATGTGTAAAGTGATATTACTTGATCCTTGATTCAAATACATTACAAGTAATGAAATCTCCATTAGAGTTATCTCCCTTAATGCTGATACTATTTTCTGGGTTAATGTATATCAGTGTCCACTAGGACATTTTTTTACAGTTATTGTAGATTGCAGCATAAAATCTGTGTAGGTAAAATAACATTCAGGATCCCTATTAAATATATAACCTACAAAATGTTATTTATGTGACAACAATTTTAGATTTCTATCTGGTTATAATATATTTTATTTCAATAATTTTAAATGAATATTGTCAATCCTGAAGAATTTTAAATTCAACTTGATAAATTTAAATAATGCTCCATACATATAGACTTTTAAACTATGTTTAATTCTTCTATAAACAATCAATTTTATAGAATATGAACTTTGCCTTTTGAAATGACCAGTAATTCAGATTTGTGTACCATTTATTGAAAAAATGGAAGAATGTGTTAATAGGATGCCCCAGTTTCCAGCTAAAGTAAATAAGGGTATAACTCTGGAACTATTTAAGGATTATATACCAACTTTGAACTTGGCCTGTGTATTGTGGTTAAAAACATTGTGAAATAAATTTCAAATGATTTGCATTGCTATTGAACAGAAACCTGCAGAAATATGTATTTTTTGGAAAATCAAAGATGGAAAAATGGTAAAGTCAAACATTTTATGATCCCTGACCTTGCACATCAATTTCAAATGATTTGCTTCAGGACAACTTAAGCTATTGAGTGGAAACTAACATATTTATTTTTTTGCTTCAGGACAACTTAAGTTATTGAGTGGAAACTAACATATTTATTTTTTTGCTTCAGGACAACTTAAGCTATTGAGTGGAAACTAACATATTTATTTTTTTGCTTCAGGACAACTTAAGCTATTGAGTGGAAACTAACATATTTATTTTTTTGCTTCAGGACAACTTAAGCTATTGAGTGGAAACTAACATATTTATTTTTTTGCTTCAGGACAACGTAAGCTATTGAGTGGAAACTAACATATTTATTTTTTTGCTTCAGGACAACTTAAGCTATTGAGTGGAAACTAACATATTTATTTTTTTGCTTCAGGACAACTTAAGCTATTGAGTGGAAACTAACATATTTATTTTTGGTAAATTAAAGGTGCTTAACTCTAGAACTGAAAAGTGGACAAGGTCATAATTAAACTTTCTCTTTCTTTTATGGTTCCTCACCTTGTGTATAAAAGTGATGTAATTTGAGTTATTGAGTGGAAATCAATTGCAGAATGTTTGTCTAGAGTAATATGGACAAACATGGGTAAAACGTAATGCTCCGGACGCCTAGTTAGTTATTCATTTTTATTCAAAATTTGGTCAGCAATAATTTTAACGATTTGAAAACATGAAAATATTTAAACATACTAAAATAAAGATATTTTCAGCCTTTTATCCTGTACAGCAACGAATGGTGGCCCACACTTTCTATACATGTTTATCTTTATAAAGGGTATCATAGCCCCAGTGGTCAATATATTGGCATGCATGTTATTTTTATTCTCTTTTCTAATTCCCAGTCATTTACAATATCAAATTGTTTAAAACAGCTTTAAATTTGGTTTGAGGATACATGTTCATGGCCATTGGCCATTATTGTAAAATCCTTATTTAATAAATAAACACCTAAATCAATATAATATTACATTTTTGTCACTTAAGATTTTATACTCACCGAGTTGATTCTGTACCCAAATACACAGTATGATCGAACTTATGGATATCATATCATAGAAAATATTGTCCAGGTGGACAAATTTCACTGTGCACTATTGTCTCACACAACATATTTTACTTCCAATTAATTTATAGTATTTAAAAGTCAAGTATCAGTAAATTAAACGTTTGACATATATAGTAATGAGAAATATTATGTTTATTTTATATGTTGTTAAGTTCAGTTAGGTACTGGTTTATTTTAATGATTACTTCATAAAATTTTCCTTTTCAAATTATTCTGACAAATACATGTACAATGTATCATAGAATTTATTATTAATTATTAGAATCTTACAGAATATGTTTCTTCTTTGTCTGTTTATCAATCTTGATCTTCGATCATCGGTCAGATCACCATCATTATGGCAGTCAAGGAAGTACATTATTGTATTTTTATTAGAGTGAGGCTGGACAAATCTTGGTCTATAAAGTTAGGTCATATGGGTTTTGTCAGATTATATTAGATCAGTTGTTTTAGTTCAGAAGTTAAGTGGAAAAGTAATTTGTCTCAGTCTGGTCATCCAGTGTTAATCAGTTTTATTCTAATTCATTGAAGTATTACGCCAACTTGAAATAACAAAGGAAAGTCAAGGATAATATGCTCCTATTCGGCTCCTGACATTCACCCTATTTTCATTTTTTGGGTAGAATCCCCCAAAATATAGCATAGGAGCCTGATAACCTAGGAGTTATATAGACTTATAGGCTATGAGCCTAAACTCTTGTAGCCTTAAATCCTACTAGCCTACAAGATGTAAAGCCTTACAGCCTAGAAGCATTAAAGCCTTTATCATAGGAACATTAACACCTGATAGCATATGAGGCTCATAGACTCATTACCTAGTCTTTTACATTTCTGACTTCATTTGTTCATTGGTCAAAAAATGAAAGCAATAAAATAAAAAAGAATACACAAAAGGTCAGCAATTAAGATAATAAATAATTAGCAGTTCATTAACAGTAAATCATTGATTGTTTAAATCAATTACTAATGTTAATATCAAAGTAGGTGTAAAACCAGAAAATTACAAAATAAGAAAACATTACTGTAATTACTATAGGGTAAGGTTTTACAATAATACATGTACTTAGAATATACTAATTAGACCAATAGTCCACATGACTTGTAGTACTGATATTACAGTAACCAGCTGTACCAAATAAACGTCAGAGGAAACTGAAGGGGCAATCAAGAATGGACAATCCATAGACACTGGCAACATTGGGTAAACAAGACAAATAAACGTCAGAGAAAACTGAAGGGACAATCAAGAATGGACAATCCATAGACACAGGCAACATTGGGCTCACAAGACATAGGACGAAGACAAAACTAAACTAGAACTGTCCGCATAGCGGGACTAATACCCCCCGCTTCACTCTGACTGTGTCCAAGATTATTGAAAACTAAGTCTACATGGAAAATATATTATTTGTCAAATTATAATGTTTAATCACATTCAACAAAAATAAAAACGTCATAGCATAAAAACTGTAAGAGGAGTTGCACGGACAAACTATGTACCCTTTCAGCCAAATTCACAAATAAAAAAAAAATAACTAAGTTCAACAATCTATATTTTTTGGTAAAATTCATGAAAATCAAAATCCTTACAACATGCACATCTTTGATATGAGTACAAATGTTCTGCAATGTAAAAACTTCCTAACTTACAAACTGTAGGAGGAGTTGCACAGACAAACCATGTACCCTTTTTGCCATATTCACACAAAAATGGCTAAGTTCAACAATCTATATTTTTAGTAAAAATGCACAAAAATAAAAATCCTTACCACATACACATCTTTGATATATGTACAAACAATCTACAATATAAAAACTTCCTAGCGTAAAAACTTTAGGAGGAGTTGCGCGGACAAACCATGTACCCTTTTTGCCAAATTCACCAAAAAATGACTAAGTTCAGCAATCTATATTTTTGGTAAAAATTCATGAAAATCAAAATCCTTACCACATGCACATCTTTTTTGTATGCACAAACGATCTGCAATATAAAAACTTCCTAGCATAAAAACTGTAGGAGGAGTTGAGCGGACAAACCATGTACCCTTTTTGTCAAATTCACCAAAAAATTACTAAGTTCAACAATCTATATTTTTGGTAAAAATGCACGAAAATCAAAATCCTTACCACATGCACATCTTTGATATATGTACAAATGATCTGCAAAATAAAAACTTCCTAGTGTAAAAACTTTAGGAGGAGTTGCGTGGACAAACCATGTACCCTTTTAGCCAAATTCACCAAAAAAAGACTAAGTTCAGCAATCTATATTTTTGGTAAAAATTCATGAAAATCAAAATCCTTACCACATGCACATCTTTGATGTATGCACAAATGATCTGCAAAATAAAAACTTCCTAAAAAGATGAGCAACATGGAACCTACCCCCAAAAACTGGGGTGAACCAAGGTGCTCACGAAGGGTAAGCAGTTCCTGCTTCTTAAAAAGACACCCTCCTTGCCCATATAGTTTGACAAAACTATTGTCATTGATAGAGGAAGGAAAAAATCTGCAAATAAGGGAAAAGATCCATTGCCAATTGAGATATGGATATTTCATAATGGTCAACCAGTTTGTGATTACAGCCATAGAATTTTTGTAGCAATGACGTCACCCTAGGAGCAACGTGGCCTTGTTTTTAAGTAGCTTTTGTTGATCTCAGTACAGAAAATCACTGTACTGTGCACAAGCCCTAGAATAGCATATGAGTTGTGAAATGTTAACTCCATGCGCTGGTGATGCTAGAATATTGCTACTGATGAACGGGAAGTTGGTATTGGAAAAGTGAAGTCATTACATTTGTCGCATAGATCTGTTTTTAATTTTCCCTCATTGTCAATTTCAATGTGAAGGTCAAGATAAGAAGCAGACTTTTGAGTGTCAGTGGTATCCTCTACTTCAAGTTCATTTGATAGATGAGATGCAGATAATCACAGAATCAAGAATTGTTCAGTTATAGAACATCATCTATATAACGGAAGCTAGAATTAAAGGTTTTGGCTACTGGTAATTTTCTAAGTTTATTTTTGAGAAGTGTGTAGAAACAAATCAGTGAGTAGTGGTGCACAATTTGTACCAATTTGAATACCAATCGTATGTCGAAACACTATTCCACACTAGTTCAACATTTAAATAATATTGTCCTGTTTATATTTATTATTGGATTTTGAATGGTTTTTGACAAATTAAGACTATCTCTACTAATAACAAGTTACTGATACCAAGTGCTTATCAGCACTAAAAGGGGTACCAGATTAAAAGTTCATCTCTGAAGTTCTACATGAGCAAATCTTGAACAATTTGTATCGAGCAATCAATTGATGTATATGTAAGGTACATAGATTTCTCTCATGAGAACCCTTATAATGTAAAGTTCTGCACAAGTCTTTTGAACTATAATTTGTATTGAGAAATCCTCTGATATATGATATGTATTGTATATGGATTTCCACTGCCAGGAGAACCTTCGTTATGTAAGAGATGACACAACATAAATAACTACAATGGATTTCCACTGCCAGGAGAACCTTCGTTATGTAAGAGATGACACAACATAAATAACTACAGATTTACCATTGATTTTCTTACATTGCAGTTTAATTGTTAGATGCAGGTTTAACTCATGACAGGTCCGACAGCTGCCAATGTACAAATCTGAGATGGTAGAAAACCCATCACCCACTCAAAAACAGGAGGCACTATTATTTTTCTCTAATTATGTAATTTTATTGATTGATTTATTGAAATTAAATATGCTATTTAGCAGTATGTTAACTATATTCATTCATAAAACAAGTTAACAAACAAACATTCAGCCTGAAGGGAAACAGATGAACTTATATAACAGGCCTACATGTGAATGTTCTGACTGTCACAGGTAAACCAGTGGTTCACCTGAGTCTGTAGGGAAACGGATGAACTTATATAAGTTTTCCTTAGCATCTATTACAAAGAAGTTTTGTAGGTGATCGGAAAAAAGTACTAGTTTACAGTTTGTATTTGTTTCATATTCAATTCTGAATGCATGTTTTTTTACGACTAATTATAATTTCAGCGACTAGTAAAATAAAGGCAAATCAAAATTTCAACTAGCCATTTGCCTGCTTGCTAATGTTAATCTCTACCCCTGATACCAGTATATCTTGTAGACTGTGGGATAATACCAGTCTATCTTATAGAGTATGGGACATCAGCATATCTGTTAGAGCATGGGATAATATCAGTATATCTTGTAAAGTGTGGGACAATACCATCTTGTATAGTGTGGGGGAAATATGAGTATATCTTGTAGAGTGTGGGATAATACCAGTATATCTTATAGAGTGTGGGACAATACCAGTATATCTTGTATAGTGTGGGGGCAATATTAGTATATCTTGTAGAGTTTGGGATACTACCAGTATAACTTGAAGAGTGTGTGACAATACCAGTATATCTTGTAGAGTGTGGGATAATACCAGTATATCTTGTAGAGTGTGGGATAATATCAGTATATCTTGTAGAGTGTGGAATAATAGCAGTATATCTTGTAGAGTGTGGGATAATACCAGTATATCTTGTAAAGTATGGGATAATACAAGTATATCTTGTAGAGTGTGGGAACAATACCAGTATATCTTGTAGAATGGGATAATACCAGTATATCTTGTAGAGTGTGAGACAATACCAGTATATCTTATAGAGTGGAATAATACCAGTATATCTTGTAAAGTGTTGAACAATACCAGTATATCTTGTAGAGTGTGGGGCAATACCAGTATATCTTGTAGAGTGTGGGATAATACTAGTTTATCTTGTAGAGTGTTGGATATTACCAGTATATCTTGTAGTGGGACAATACCAGTATATCTTGTAGAGTGTGGGGGCAATACCAGTATATCTTGTAGAGTATGGGACAATACTAGTATATCTTGTAGAGTGTGGGGGCAATACCAGTATATCTTGTAGAGTGTGGGGGCAATACCAGTATATCTTGTAGAGTGTGGGGGAAATACCAATATATCTTGCAGAGTATGGGGCAATACCAGTATATCTTGTATAGTGTGGGGACAATACCAGTATATCTTGTAAAGTGTGGGATAATACCAGTATATCTTATAGAGTGGGACAATACCAGTATATCTTGTACAGTGTAGGACATTACCATCTTGCATAGTGTGGGGACAATACCAGTATATCTTGTAGAGTGTGGGGCAATACCAGTATATCTTGTAGAATGTGGGATAATACACAGTATATCTTATAGAGAGTGGCACAATACCAGTATATCTTGTAAAGTGTGGGACAATACTATCTTGTATAGTGTGGGGGAAATATTAGTATATCTTATAGAGTGTTGGATAATACCAGTATATCTTGTAGAGTGTGGGATAATACCAGTATATCTTGTAGAGTGTGGGATAATACCAGTATATCTTGTAGAGTGTGGGACGATACCAGTATATCTTATAGAGAGTGGGACAATACCAGTATATCTTGTACAGTATAGGACAATACCATCTTGTATAGTGTGGGGAAATATCAGTATATCTTATAGAAAGTGGGATAATACCAGTATATCTTGTAGAGTGTGGGGACAATACCAGTATATCTTGTAAGGTATTGAACAATACTAAAATATCTTGTATAGTGTGGGGGCAATACCAGTATATCTTGTAAAGTGTGGGGGTAATACCAGTATATCTTGTACAATGTAGGACAATACTAGTATATCTTGTAGCGTGTGGGGGCAATACCAGTATATCTTGTAGAGTATGGGATAATACCAGTATATCTTGTAAAGTGTGGGGAAATACCAGTATATCTTGTAAAGTGTGGGGAAATACCAGTATTTATTACATACTTAGTTAAAATAAAGGCATTTTTGTATGACCAATATGACCGGAAGTAAACTGTCCATATTTTCACACCCCGGGAAAATAACCAGTTATTGGATTACTACAAGATCCTTTCCATATCGGCCCGGGCCAATATGGGTGTCTCTTTTCTAGATGTCGGAAGTATGTAATAAATAGTTTAATCCATGGGCATTTCCATATTGGCCTGGTTATCATCCCGAAACACCCATATTGGCCCGAGATGTAGTCGAGGACCAATATGGGTGTCTCGGGATGATAATCAGGCCAATATAGAAATGCCCATGTATTAATCTGTATATCTTGTACAGTGTAGGACAATACCAGTATATCTTGTAGAGTATAGGATAATACCAGTATATCTTGTAGAGTGTGGGGACAATACCAGTATATCTTGTATAGTGTGGGGACAATACCAGTATATCTTGTAGAGTGTGGGGG